>LTAE01004135.1:0-33844 GCA_001647135.1 Pontederia paniculata | reverse complement strand
CTTTGAAGAAGGAGATAGTGAACTCCAAAGATCTCGTGGGAGAAGATCGGAGCGGGGACGTAGGCCAAAGAGTTCGGCCGAACCTCGATAACAAATCTTGCATTTGTTCTTGTGTTTGTTCTTCTCTCTACTCTTTTCTCTCTATTTGTGTTTATATTCGTATATGCATGCTTCCGCTAAACACAACACATCTAGATTAAGTCAAGAAGAACAAAAGTTTTAATATACCAATTCACCCCCCCTCTCGGTGCCATTCCAGATCCTACAGAAAATGCTATCATCATGTGAAAGAATGTGACACAAAATGTTGAAATAGTCGCTAAAATAATTTTAGAAGAATCAAATGGTTTTGGAAAATGAAATAAGAAGACTTGGGGTGTGATGAGAATGTATAAAAAAATGTGCATAATAAGAAGAATGATTTTAAATCTATACACTTGGACAATAGCTCTGACAATTGAGAAAAGTATCGTGCTAAAAGAAAGGCTAAGAAGGCCATCAATGAGGCTCATGGTAAAGCATATGAGGATTTTATAAGGAGTTAGGGACAAGATCGGGAAACAAAGAATTTATAGGATTACAAGGAATAAAGCGAAGAGTCGAGAGATTTTGATCAAGTAGGATGCATAAAAAATAAAGTTGGTAATGTTTTAATCACTGAGGAGGATATTAAAAATAGATGGAAAGAGTATTTTTATAAGTTATTAAATGATGGATGTGAAGGTTCCCGTTGCGAGTTGAATGACTTGACTGTTAGTGAATGTGAGCTTAATATGTTATTTTGTCATAGAATTAGAGTTGCAGAGGTTAGAGAAGCTCTTAAGAAACTGAGAAATGATAAGGTTGTTGGATCGGATGCAGGGACGGACCCAGAACGGAAAGTTAGGGGGAGCCGATACATATAAAAGTAAAATAAAAAAAATTGAAGGGGCCAAGGATTGAACCCTAAACCTTTACATGGTACACAAAACTCCCTAACCACTACACCAAATAGATAGTCTTGCTCTTTTTTAGCATTTATTTTATATATTGATTGTATCTACTAGTATATACTTATATATATACTTCCTATACCGAAAAGTTGGGGAGGGCCGAGCCCCCCCCCCCCCCCCCGGTCCCCCCCCCCCCCCCCCCCCTCGAGTATACGTAGGTCCGCCCCTGATCGGATGGTATATCAATTGAAGTTTGCAAAATGTTTTGAAGAAAAATATGTGTTATGAATATGTAAACTATCTAATGATATTTTACGATAAAAAAAGATGTCAGATGATTGGAGAACAAATATGTTAGTGTTTATTTACAAAAATAAAAAGATATTTAGAATTGTGCAAATTATATTCATATAATAGAACTATGGAAAAAAGTGATGACGCTAAAGTGAACACTTGACGAGGTAATAGAACGAGATTTATTAACGAATAATATATCCAAATATTTGATTACTGATAGAGCGCAATAACGTCGTAAGATCCATGTAGTCGTTTCCATATGATGAGATAAGGCTTTGTTGTTGTTGTTGTTTGATATATTTTTTTAAAAAAAAATATTTCTATTAATATCGGAGAACAAAATATGTTAATTTCTATTTAAAAAAAATAAATGGAATATTTAGAATTGTGCAAATTATAGAGGAATTAAGTTTATAAGTCATACAATAAAACTATGAAAAAAGGTGATGATGCTAAGATGAACACTTGACGAGCTAATAAAATGAGATCTATTAACGAATAATATACTCAAAGATTTGATTACTGATATAGCGCAATGACGTCGTATGATTCATGTAGTCGACTCCATCTAGCGAGACAAGACTTTGTTGTTGTTATTTAATATATTAATTTTTTAATAAAAAAATTTTCTATTGATATCGGATTAAAAATCAAAGTCAAAATTTGAAGAGAGAACAAAAAAGTTATCTAACTTTGAATTATAAATTTATCATTTTGAAATCTCAAAGTTGTCTTTTCCAAATTTATTATTTTAGAATCTCAAAAAATTATCCGATTGGAAAGTTAAACTCTTCTCTATAGATCATCAACTTTTCGATTTAGCTATCTTATTTCAATTTATCAAATGATCCCTATGCCCCATAGTGATATTTACTATGTTAGATCTATATTTTTATATTTTTTTAAGAACCTAAATAATTAAACAATTAAAAAAATAAGAAGAGAGGGCATTGTTTTTTTTATATATTATTAAGTTTATATAAATAAAAAAAATGTCTAACATACTTATTATATATCATCAAGGAACATATGTGACACTATAAATAGGCAAAAAATGATTTAACAGAGGAAAATGACTGTTTTTCAGAATTAATTTAGAGATCGAAGATAATAATTTTCTATGTATTTATAGTAGGCATTTCTTTATTTTTAAAGGCCTTAAATGTTGGAGGTAATTAATTTATCTCAATAAAAGTAATTGGTAATTTACAACGTCTCACAATGTCTACCTGGACTTCTCCTGACCATAAGCCACGAGTGGAAGCTGCCAATTACCAGTTCGCGACCTCGTTGTTGCCATCCACCCGCCGTCGTCGTCCTCTCCTTCGAGCGTCCCCGCCATGGCCGTCGGCGTCGCCTCCAACCCCTTCGGCCTTCTCCACCGCCACGCCCCTCGGCCTCTCCTTGAACCTTCTTTAGGCCGCAGGCAGTGTTCAACTCTGTCCCAGCTCCGAGGCGACGGACGATCTCGCCGCTTCCGACGAGTGAGGTGCCAGGCCGAGTCAAATCCTGTTGAGAACCCCGTCGAGGGTGCGACTGTAAGCTTTCTCACTCTTTTAGGCTTTCTGTCGACTATTTTGAACTCATTAAGACGATGGTAGTTAGTGATCAATAATACCAGAAGTTATTGTCTGCCTCTTCAAAAAGCATTTGTTTCATCATTTGGAGGGTAAAAAAAGAGAAATCTGGAACACCGACCAGATTATGAAACATTTATGCACGATATATGTTTTTACTCTGTACCAATTAATTGCTTACAGCGCTTTTTCACCTTAATTGAAGCGTCTGTTTCTACGACTAATTGTTGCTATAGAAAGTTCTTGATAGTACTTTTCTCACTTCTCATACATTGAAGTTATATTTTGCCGCAATCTAGAAAAAAAAAAGCAATTGCTTTTACTATTCTTCGTTTCATCTTCGAATTTTTCTTTGTTATCTTGGTGATTAGGATAAGCAGAGCATCAATCCTGATACAGTCCAAGAAAACAAACAGGCTGCTAGTGTTCCCTCAAATGACCAGCTGGTTGAACTCCCGAACAAAGATGTAAATAGAAGGATAGCACTGACTTCGGCTCTTGCAGGAGTAGGGTTCTTCCTTTCTAGAAGACTAGATTTTGGTGTATCTTTGAAAGATCTTGCCGCTGCTGCTGTACCCTATGAGGAGGTCAGTCTGTCTTTTCTGCTTCTTGCTTCCAGTTCATAAGTCACAACCACCACACTATACGCAGTTAGACAGCAAACAACGTGAAATATTGAAGTGTGTCCAAGTCTTCTTCTTTTAATGATGCTTTTAGCTTGAGTTCAGCAATAAAAATTAATATTTTTAGCCAACTAGTTAGTTCACAAGGGCTAATATATTGTTACTAGTTCCAAGTTTAAATATCTTTGATCTTGTTGAGTAATACCCATGTCTTCGATACTGTGTTTGTTATTCATGAGTTATACTTGGAATTATAATGTTCTTAAGAAGCCTCTGTCGAATAGCAAGCGAGATTATTGTCAACATACCTTTTTGAGTTCTCAAGAACTTCTGCAAATGACTTGTGCATTGGCTCTCACCTGATATCCTCACCCAACTAAATGTTGTATAGAACTTGACACAGATCATGAGCTTCTGCTGTAGATAATGGTCCTTTTTGTCTGTTACTCCTGTAGTATCCTGGAAATATACATTTTGAAATCTATTTGCTTCGAGTATTCAAGAATTTGCTAATTGATCCAATAAGTGGTCAGTCTCAATTTCAATATGCTAATTTATGCAGTATTTCCCTGCAATCCTCATATTATGTTTCCACATGCAATTGTTGTGCAGGCTCTCAATAATGGAAGACCTACTGTAGTAGAGTTTTATGCAGATTGGTGCGAAGTTTGCCGAGAACTAGCTCCAGACATCTACAATGTTGAGCAGCAGTATAGGTAATTTCCCAGTTATATAGTTATGCAAATTATTTCCATAAACAGTAACATATTCCTTGTAAATAACGAATCAGTAATGTCAAAATGCATTTCAAGATTAATAAACTGAGAATCTTTCATCTTCTTTATAAAAGAAGCTTGCTTTTATTATCTGGTACAACACACATGAATACGTCCTTTTGGGTCTGAACTAAGTGCATGTTTTTGAATCATCTAAGTTGGAGATCTTTTTCTCATAAAAAAAAATAACATGGACATCTTAAAGCAATGACATTGAAGTTGAATACAATTAGCATCATTCTCTTTCAGCTGCAATTTTCTGGAAATTAGTACCTTAATCTTATTATCCTTAGCAACACCCAAGCTGGTTTTCTATGTATACATGCTCTCCGTCGAATTGAATTTAGCTTAACAAATGGAGCTCTATATATTGTCATTCTATTTTTTTGGTTAATATGATATCGCTCTTCTTTCTTGTGAATCTTTGACTATCATTATTTCAGGAGTCGTGTGAACTTTGTGATGTTGAATGTCGACAACACAAGATGGGAGCAGGAGCTTGATGAGTTTGGAGTTGAAGGCATCCCCCATTTTGCTTTCCTAGATAAAAATGGTAATGAAGAAGGAAATGTTGTGGGGAGGCTTCCAAAGAAGTATTTCCTTGAAAATGTTGCTGCTCTTGCCAATGGGGAAGCCACAGTTCCTCATGCCCGAGTTGTAGGCCAGTTCTCCAGTGCAGAAGCCAGAAAGGTGCATCAGGTTGCTGATCCCAGAAGTCATGGTTAAACTTCTTAGGACTTCTAGTCATAGTACAAGTATGTTTTATCCATTGTGTTTTCTTTTCTCAGAAACATATGTTCAGTTCCTAGTTAGTACAAAGTTTAAACACACGAAAATTCCTGGCAATGTTCGGTATAAATATTTTTTTGGGTGAAATTCAGTACAAATATTTATTGATTGAATCTATCTTATTTATCTGAATTGCTGTAACAATTATTTGACATGACATAGGAACTCAAACATAGATATATAGTTGTCATCAAATTAGTTTTTGAGTGCGTCATTTAGATGTGAATTCACATGATATCTTTGTAGTTATTGCGCTAGTTTACGGCAGTATTGTGCTAGTAAATGCAGCATAGTATCAGTTTGTTCATTGATTTCACTTTAAATATGCTGCTTCATTATTTACCGAAAAAAATATGCTGCTTCATTCACATATTTGGTTAAATTGGTTGATGATACTAACACTAAAATAACTTTTCTGCAGGCATAAACCATACCTTCGCAATGCTGATTAGTTAAGAATCAATGCTTCAATTGTTTGTAAACACAAGCTAAGATGCTTTTTAGCGGAACTTGAAGTTACACTGCAGTATAGTATCCAACTTTGCGCACTAAGAAATGATTAATGAGTTAAACAGTCTATGCTGCAACTACCATAAGTATGCAGTACAGAAGGTGAAAACAAGTGACAAAATACTCATTGTCGAGGTCTACCAAGAAGCATCATAATTTAGACCAACTGTTGCTTGGAAATAACCTGTAAAAAGAACTAAGAATCCAGCAATTCCAATACTTCAGATTTTCATAAATAAATTGTTCAGCTTTCTTTCATAGGCAAATTGTCAACCTGTCACCCATTAATCTACTAGCACATTCCATCGGAAAGTATGGTCACAAAAAATGAAGTAAATCAGTTAATAAAATGGTAAAGCTTACATCTGCAATTAACATAAATCTATGATGTCAAGGGTGTACTATAGCAGACTTTACACAAGCGACCTCATAATTCTGAAACCAAAATTCTGGAAACACTATGAGCCTTCTTGAGCAAAGAAAATTGAAGCTAAAAATGGGCAACATCTTCCTAAAACCTAGCGGGCTGAAAGAGGGCCAAACCATGGTTTGCTTTAACCTAACATATGCAACAAACAAGATCCATCATGCCCAATGAGCGACCCTGGTAGGAAAATACTGGCTCTACAGTAACCACCACTGCAGCCGTGAAGAGAACTATGATTTAACTGAGAGTCAAACTTTCTCTGAAAGTATAAGAACATGAAATGGTTGTAATAGTTGAATACTCAAGAAGTTCATCATAGATATAGTAGTATAGAAAACTACTAATCTAAGAGATAACCAACCTCTTGCTTATGCTTGACTTTGATGTTTCCACCATTTGCAAAGTAGCAAGTCTTCGTTTTGCATATTCAGAAAAATAGACAGAACCTACTATTATCAAACCGTGAGTTAACTCATGTACATAAAACAGTTATGGAGATTTTTGGCATAGTAAACATCGACAAAATGAACCTTTTATCGTATTTAATTCTTTGAATTCAAATGTTTAGAGATTAAAAAACAGAATTACGCTAAACAGACCTCTTTAAAAAGAATCAAGCTAACAAGGATGCAATTTTTCATTGACATGCCATAATAATCTTAGTAAGACATGCAAAGGACTTGCATGTTATTTTTGAAGGGTCAAAGGAATTACATGTTGGTTCATTTTATTGTGGTTTCCTATCTTGAACAATTCTATCAAAAGTTTCATCATAGACAATATTTATGCTGGTTATGGCTTCATAAAATGACATCAGAAAAAATTGCTTCAAATTTCAATATACAACTTCATCAAAAGAAAATCAATATACAGAGTTCATGGAAACGATGTAACATACAGTTAATAGTTCTCTGCGACTGGTCTGGAAGGGAATAGCCTGAGAAGAAATGTCGCCAGAGACCACAAGCATACAATACCAAGAATTTGGAAAACAGCGAGCATTGAAACCAAGGCATTACTCATCTCCATTACTGCAGGGTTTGCGGATGCTTCTTTCATGGTGAATAACATTCTTTCGATAAAATGTGCCCCTTTATTTAGCTGATACAGCCTGTATATCTGCATAGTATATTTAGTTAGATCTTGGCGATTCCATAGAAGAAAGATCCTGAGTAAGTGAATGTCGTGTACCTCAAAAATAATTGGTAACACAGGCCAACATGATGAGTTCCGCTTTTGAAGTCGTATCTCAAATGCATATTGCACAGCACACCCCACTAAAAAGGGAGCCACCGAAATCACTGCTGGGAGACCAATAACAGGCCAAACAACATAGACGGCGAGAATAGGAGCAAACACCTTCAGTCCCATTGTGAAGAACGCAGAAGATAGGTACCCTTTGAGACCTGTTATAAGGCTCCATCTCTTTGGACTGTAGTCAAGGTATGGACGCTGCACCCGGTCAATTATAGAAAGAAAAGCAGAAAGTCCCAGATAGAATATAATTTCTGAAGAAAATGATGTAACAATCTCTGCAAGTGCACAGGAAGCTTATCAGGCCAAATTCAAAGCAATGACTTGTAAACTAAGTCAACATCAAGTGATTATACAGGATTCACTGGAAAAAGAACAAAAGATGAAAACAAACTGAATCTCCTGCAGAACATTTCTGCCTAATACCCAAAAGCAAAAGTTATCCAGATAGGTATAATTGAATAATTTCCAAGCACTTCCCTCCAAAAATTATCTTCTTTTTGCAAAGTTCTTAATAATGGAAAATTAAAATAAAATGTGGTTTTGCGCAAGATGTTAATGGAAGTTATAGCACCAGTCATAAAAACCATTGAGCTTCTAATACCAAAACAATGTATGAGTTTCTAGTCATAATATGAGTAATATGCCCCTTATCCCCTGATATTTGTACACTTTTAAAGGCAGCAATGCACCTAAGGATGTATTTTGATATTGCTAATTTGCTACCTCTATGCTGTGATGAATCACTAGAATAATATAGAAGATAGGCAGAAAAAAATAAAAACAGTGATACTGAAGGAGCTCATGTCAACCTGACATTAGACTGGTAATAGAAAGATCAATCATCAACGTTTAGATCTCATGCATCTGGCAAACTTACCAGAAATGGCATTCTTCTGCTTGCAAAACTTGTAGCAAACTTCCATTGATTGTGATTGATCATATTTGGATGAGAATTTTTTCGAACATATAAACAAAAGTGAAGGGAATAGACTAAGGAGTAAAAGAAAAAGGCATACAGAAACTGAGAATATGGAAAAGTTTCCTTCTTAAAATGCCATGACTCCTACTATTTTAAGGGTGAACTGAAGATAGGAGGACCACTGACATAAAAGACAATTTTTTTTGTTCGATCTAGTTGTGCAGTATCTTCTTACTCTGAAATTCAATCAACTCAAACATGCAAAGACAATTAAAGCAAGTACCAATTTCAAATAATTAACGTAAAAGGTCAGAAGCAAAAGACATTCAAATGAGCACAGGAGAAATTACAATTACCTACGAGGATATCATCCTGAATAATGGACCCAAAAACACCACCAAGGAAAAATTGCGGAATGACCAGTGATGCTATCAAAGCTAGAGGACCGAGCACCCACAAAACTGAACCTGTGCCCTCTTTGAAGGGGGAGGACATCAATTTCCCTTCTTCAAGTTTCTCATAACTCAATCCGCAGAAGGAAACAGAGCCCAGCTTCCCACGAAAGGGATCCAAGCCGGCCAGCCTCTGCGGAGACCCAGCAACACCTGGACCAACACCATTGGATGCCGGTACACGATCAGAGAGGTTCCCGTTGGAGTTTCCTGATGGGGTGGAGGAGCTCCCATTTGAGTTTCCCGCATTGGGCATATATGATTCAACCTTCCCAGACCTCATTCTAATAATCGATTTTCTATTTGGAATCGAAATCCTCCCCGGCGCAACTGATTTTCATTTATCAATCCCAAAATCAAATCCATACAATTAACAACTTATTCAATTCACCGTTGGCAATAAAAAACTATAAAATCATTAACACTAAACCCTAAACCCACAAAGGAAATTGATTTCAAGTATACAAACGAATATAATATTATCATCTTTTCACCTTTTGAAACGCAACCAGGACCGAACCCCGCATTCCTCCTCCACCCCACGCCAACCAGAGACACCTGCAGATAAGTATCAAAAAGAGTGAGGGAGCGCACAAGAATTGCAGAAGAAAGGGAAAGCACTAGGGTTTTAGGAGTAGGAGGAGTTCTTGTTGCTATTGCTGATACCGCGGAGGGAAGGAGCTGAGAGTGCGTCCATGGAGAACGCAGAGGAGAAGCAGAGGCGAAGACGAATGGCGACTTCATCTATGTCCGCCGCTGCTGCAACTAGTGACGGTACTTGTGAGTGGATTCGTGCGACTCCTCATGCAATTAGCAAATGGCTTGAAAATTTAAGAAAAAGAAAAGTTTTGTCGGGCCCCATTTGGAGGCCAATTAGAAAACCCATAAATTTCAACCTCAAAATGTATTATTTTTGTTACGCCAATCCGATAATTTGTGTTGTTCAAAATTGAACATCTAGATAAAATAGATGAGCCTCTTAATATACTTTTTTCATATAGAAAAAAAATATATATATATATATATACACCACGTATCACATCTATATTCTTTAAAAATAATTATGTTTAAAAAGGTAAATAAATAATTAAATACATAATAATTATTTAAGAAAAATAAAAAAATGTGGCACATTAATTTTTAATAAAAAGTTCATCTAAATAGTTATTATATTAGTAATGTTCTAGATAATTTGGAATATTATTATAAAGGAGTTTTAAGTAACTAAATTAAGAAAAAAATTATTACTTTACTAGTTGTATTAAATAATAATAAACTAATAACTTACAAAGAATTCTAAACAAATTATTAAGAAGATAAGATTTTAATTTTTTAATATTTTCAGAATATTTCTTCCATAAAAATAATAAAAAGTAAGAAATTAATTGTTATTTTTAAGAGTCCTAACTAAGGTAAATTAAGAAAATTTAAAATTGTAATTCTCATCTAATAATTATTTAAAACTAGTGAAGTAAATTTATTATTAATTTTATAGTTATTATTGAAAAGGAGAATTATCTTCTTAAAGAATCCTAACAAAGTACAAATTTGAAATTCTGATTTACAATAAAAAGTACGTTATTAAACTAAGAAAAAGCAATCAAAGATATAATAATAATAATAATAATAATAATAATAATAATAATAATAATAATAATAATAATAATAATAATAATAATAATAATAATAATAATAATAATAATAATAATAATAATAATAATAATAATAATAATAATAATAATAATAATAATAATAATAATAAAGAATCAAAGTAAATTAAGAAAGCTTTAAATTTGGATTTTTATTTATTTTTAAAATTATGGTTTCCATAAAAAATAAGAAAAGTAATAAAATATTAATTCGTAAAAAAATTTAAAAGTCAAGTCAAATTAATAAACTTTAAGTGTATTTTTTTGTTATTTTAAGAATAGGTATAAAGTCTTAAGCCACGCGTTATATCCATAATTTTTTTAAAAAAATATTATAAAAAAGGTAGATAAAATAATTAAATGCATAATAATTATTTTAAAAGAACCCAAACTTAAGAAAAATAAGAAAACATGTCACATTAATTATTAATAAAAGTTCATGTAAATAGTTATTATATTAGTAGTTAGATATTTTAAAATAATTACTTTAAATGAGTTTTAGGTCGAGTAAACGAAGAAAACTCTACAGTTAAATTTATTATTATTTTACAAATTATTGTTTCCCTGGAAAAAAAGTAATAAGCTTATGTTTTGTATTCAAATAATTCATGAAAAAATTTACATAAGCTTTAGCAGCATCTTAGATGACCCAATCACCTGATCCATCCGATTTAGGATCATGATATCATGTTTGTTTGAAAAACATAATTTCATCATGTACTTGTTAAAATTTTTGAATCTATAAAATGAAATGAATTAATGAGTAAGATTACGTGGAATATTTATTGGACTTTGAAATATATAAAAGTGAATACAAGTCACATATTCACTTCTTTGGCTATGAAAAGACTTTGAGCAAGTCCTCTGTGGATATTTGACGGCCTTGCGTGCATCCCTCGCATTCATAACATTTGTTCTCTATATTCAAACTAATGTTATGTTTGAAATTGTTTGTTCGTATTGAAATTACTAGAGGTCTTTGAAATCTTACCATTCAGGTTGGGTCTTCAAAAGATAAATATTTCTCTCCTCGTCAAGCTATGTTGCCACTTTGTAATTGTTTTTTTTTCAATCATCGTCATAGGAACAACCGATTTAGCAACATCACCCACTTGTTTCCACTTCCTTTTAACATTCGTTCGATGTTTTTTTTGTGGAGTTGGCTCATCCATCGATCCGCGACAAGAAATTTAATTGGATTGTTCATCATGTCATCCAAATTTAGTCAATTCTATAGAAAACATATTACTCAAAAAAATTAAATGTCCAAACAAGAAATAAAATGAATTAACAACAAGTCTAAAATTATCAAAATCAGATATCTTATCTTACCTCACATATTGTATTCCTTAGGACAACAATAAAGCTAAGAAGTACCTGAACACGCTCCCAAGCATGTTGTTTCTCTTCAATTGGAAGGGTTCTCCAATCGCCTTCAATATACAAAAGGAGCACATCCCTATAAGTTTTGCCAACCTCTGAAGTCATTATTGCTTATTGACTTGTTGTTAATGGGCGACCTATATTGAGAGTAAACTCAATGTTCATCTTTTTTTTTTATCGCTAAAATCCTTATCAAGTAAATGACCCCAATGAGGATCCCTCTTATAAGTACAAGAGGAGACTAATTTAGCTGTTGCAAATTAAGTAAAATTAAATCAATATAAGTATATTTGATATCTCAAAAATTAGATGCAAATATAACTTAAAATTTCATGATATGAAACAATACTAGAAAATTTTGTAGCTAACACATCACCACTAACTAAATGCTGGGTTTCACAATAGGTAGTTGTGAAGACATGTCATCTTTGATGAATCTAGTATTTTAGAGTGTCTTTCCTCCTTTTCGTGGGGAAACTTTCATACATTTGATCATTATAATACTATCATAATAATGAAAAAAATTAGTAAAAAAATTACACATAACACATAACATAAATATGAAAAATTAGTAAAAAAAACAACCAAGTAAAAGGACTTTTTTCAGCATGTAACACATAAGATAAATATGAATAAAATAGAGGGATTATTACACAACATAATATAATTTATCTCAACAAAGATCACATCAATTACATATAATATGCTTCGACATAACACAATTATCAAGTAATTGTTTCCAACTTGTGAACACAAAACATAAACATCATGAAGTAATCAATTAATAGAATAAAATAACTAAAAGCAATTGTTTTTTTTTGTTTGTAAACACATAATATAAACTATAAGAAGGAATCAATTACCAAAATTATGGTACATATAGTGCTCGTAACGAAGCCGTAGCAAACCAGATGACAATTAGTTAATATACATCACTATTATCATAATTTGCAAGTGTCTCATCCAATTCATCTTCATTTTCATCACATTCAATGTCAATATCATTTTGTGATTGGAGTATCATTTTCATATCTTTTTCATGACTACCTCAAGACATATATCTGTCTTAATAGAAAATTTATATCACATTCAACCATTGGAGTATATATTATTGCACTTTGCTTGTATAAACAATTCCTTAATGCTTTTGTCTGCTAATTCAGGTTCCACTTTAGTAAACAAAGCAATGCTATTAAGAGAGTTTAAATTATAAACATGACGATGTTGAAATTTTTGTACCACACGTCATTCATCACCTAATTTCATATCCTAAAAATAATATACTTGCTTTACTTTGAGATGTCAATACATAAGGGTCAACGTCATACCAAGTACGAGTGACCCTTATGCTTTTCAATCAATCAACTTCCCTTACATTATGATGTCGTTCATTAGTGTCCCACCATTTGTACTTAATTAAGAATACTCATTTATTTCAAACATATGCAAGTTTATATATGTCAGTTAAAATCCCACATAACTGCATGGACAATTGTGAGTCTCTTTGATTTTCCTCTACAAGGACTCCATTATTTTGATTTTTTTTCCTACTATCAAAGTCGATAGTGTGAAATCGAAATCCAATATATCAATTTGTTGTATATCTTGAAGCATGATTTTGATCCTATTGATAATGCATACAAAGCATTAATAATCAGATCGTACTTGTATATGAAGTACTCCTATGCAATTTAGAGAAAAACATAATAGAAAAAACAATGTACATTTAAAATTATTGAAATATTTTGCTCACTTTATTCATGAACCAACATTCAAAGTCACTCTTATATAGCTGCTCAATGTCGATGGTGTGACTTTCCCATCGACGTTCACTGTCAAATTTCCAAATCTTCTATGGATTAACTCATTATACCCTCACAAAAGACAAACAATAATGTAAAATTACTTAAAATAAGGAAGAACCTTGAGACAATTGTCCAAGATATACCATTTGGCTACCTTAACTTCCTTTTTTTGTAAAACCACAAAGGCGAGGGATGCAATAAGACCAACCCTATATTTAAGACACTTAACACTCCATCTTCTATTGAATCAATTTTTTTATCAGGGCGATTGGACGATGTCTCAACTCCTTGTAAATGGATAGAAACACCATGTTAAACATACATTTATATAAGCTTCTGCAATGGATCCATCTGGGTAAGCCTTATTTCTCACAAACATTTTCAACGAACAAATCTGCATTGATCAGGTGTCTACAAATAGTTGAAAGACTTACGTTAGACTGAAACCATGTAAATGAATGTCTAATTATATACATCTCTATGAAATACATCCAACTATATAAACAAGGTCAACCATTACTGCCTCATGAGGCAAGTGAATGGCTAGATGTACCATTACATCAAAGAATGTTGGAGGAAAGATTAGCTCCAACTTACATAAAATAATTATGATATCTCTTTGCAGCTTTTGTACGTCTTCGATATTTTGAATATGTTTGTATAACCACTCAAAGAAAGTCCCTAGTTTTGTTATAACCGAGGCAACATCATTAGGCAGCATGCAAGACATGCCCACTAGTAATCATTTTTTTAAGCATTCTATGACAGTCATGGCTCTTCATTCCAACTACATTAGAGTTAGCATCATTAACATGTTTGCCTATATGAGACGAGTATCCATTGGGTAAGCGGACACACTTTAGGAATTGACAAAATAACTTCCTCTCAATTAGATTAAATGCATAACTAGCACATGGTATGAAATATTTTCCATTAGAATGCTTCACCAAATGCAATTCTTTTCTAATTTCAAGTTGTTCCACATCAAGTATTGTCTTTATAGTATTTTTTGTCTTGCATTCAAGGTGAAGTACAATACCAATAATATTTTCACAAATATTATTTTCAATGTGCATGACATCTAAATTATGTTTCATTTTTTGCTTTTACCAATAAGGTAACTAAAAGAGTACTAACTTTTTTTGTCCAATTAAGTTGGTCTACACGAAGATGATGAATTCTATTATTGTTTGTGTGATTACCCAGACAAATATTCTCAACATGACTTAATTGGCGAAGAATATCCTCCTCTGGAGCTTCACAATCCTCACATAGTCAATCTGTTGGGAATATATAGGGCGAGGGATCGACCAAGAATCAAAACAACGAATAAAACGAGAAAGAAAGATTGACACACAGATTTTTAACGTGGTAAAACCCTATTGATCAATGTGAACAAGAGGGAAACATCCACGGGCAAAGGAGGCCGCCACCAAAGAGTTTTTACTATGTCAGAAGAAGAGAGTACATCATAAAACCCTAACCCATATTTATAAGGGTCCATACCGCGGGGGGCTTCGCCCCCCGCACCCCCCGGGGGAATCAGTGTCGGGCTACGGGCTTGGGCCTAACGGCCCAAGCCCTCCGCTACCGCCACAGATTCCCTTTTTTTTTTCTCAATTTTTTTTTTCAATTTTGGGTACAGGGTATAATATTTCAAGTCACAATAACAAATCTCCACCTTGACTTGAATTTTACATAACTCTCAAAATAATAATAATAAACAAAAAAAAACTCATCATATCCTCCTTTGCCAAATGGCCCTCAAGGGCCTAACTTCCTCTTTGTGAGATGCCAACCAAGTCCGAGCAGAAATCGAACTTGGCAATAGGTAAGCTCTTTGTCATCATGTCTGCAGGATTGTCATGAGTGCTGATCTTCTGAACTTGAACATCTTTCTTTTGCACTATATCACGAACAAAATGATATCTCACATCAATATGTTTTGTCCTTTCATGATGCATCTGATCTTTTGTAAGGTGTATTGCACTTTGACTATCACAGTATATGCTAGTAGCTTCCTCATTCATGTTGAATTCTCCAACTAATCCTCTCAACCAGATGGCTTCCTTTACAGCTTCAGTAACAGCCATATATTCTGCTTCAGTGGTGGATAATGCTACTGTGTCCTGCAAAATAGCTTTCCAACTAACAGCACAATCACCAATAGTAAAAACATAACCTGTGAGAGATCTTCTTCTATCCAAATCTCCTGCAAAATCTGAATCAACATAACCAATTAGACCAACTGTACTCTTACCAAATTCTAAACATGCTTCAGATGTGCCTCTCAGATATCGCAAAATCCACTTAACTGCTTGCCAGTGCATCTTCCCTGGATTAGACATGTATCTACTAACAACACTAACTGCATGAGATATATCTGGACGAGTACAAACCATAGCATACATAATACTACCAACTGCACTAGAGTATGGAACTTTTGACATATACCTTATGTCATCATCTGATTGTGGAGAATATGAACCTGAGAGTCTGAAGTGTGCTGCAATAGGGGTGCTAACTGACTTTGCATCATGCATTCCAAATCGCTCCAAGACTTTTTCAATATATTTTTGCTGAGAGAGAAAAAGTCTTCCTGAGTGTCTATCTCTTGATATTTCCATCCCCAAGATTTTCTTAGCAGCTCCAAGATCCTTCATATCAAACTCAGAACTTAATTTAGCTTTCAAACTGTTGATTTCAGATATACTCTTAGCTGCAATCAACATGTCATCAACATATAGCAACAAATAGATGAAGGATCTGTCAGCAAGCTGATGCAAATAGACACAACTATCATACTTACTTCTCATAAAACCAATGCTTAACATAAATGAGTCAAACCTTTTATACCATTGGCGAGGAGATTGTTTGAGTCCATACAAGGACTTCTTAAGATGACATACATGATCTTCTTTACCTTCAACATGGAAACCCTCTGGTTGCTCCATGTATATGTCCTCTTCAAGATCACCATGTAGGAATGCTGTCTTTACATCTAGCTGCTCAAGTTCAAGATTATGCATAGCAACAATAGCAAGTAAAGTACGAATTGAAGTATGTTTTACAACTGGAGAGAACACATCATGAAAATCAACTCCCTCCACCTGACTGTAACCTTTTGCAACCAACCTTGCCTTGTACTTAGTGTCTTCATTACTAAGTCCTTCCTTCTTCTTAAACACCCATTTGCAGCCAACAATCTTCTTGTTAATTGGTGGTTTCACAAGCTCCCAAGTGCCATTCTTTTGTAGAGACTCCATCTCCTCTTGCATAGCTATTACCCATCTGGTATAATCTGGAGCTTGTATAGCTTCTTTATATGTGGAAGGATCAGGAAATTCAATATCTTCAGCAACACTTAAAGCATAAGCTACCAAGTCTTCAAAACCCAATCTTTGTGGTGCCTTTGTTTCTCTCCTCTGTCTATCACGAGCCAACATATATTGTTGCTGAGCCTCAGAAGAAACTTGAACTTCAGGAGCAATATCTCTAGTTTGAACATCTTTATTTTCATCAGAAGAATTGATAAGTTCCAGCTCCACCTTCTCCAAAGCATTCTGTTTTCCTGTATCATTAATCACAGACAACCCTTTTCTCGAGTGAAGCATCACAGATTCATCAAAAGTAACATCTCTACTCAAAATAAATTTCTTATTTTCAGAACACCATAATCTATAACCTTTAACACCAGATTTATAACCAAGAAATATGCATTTTCTAGCTCTAGGTTCAAGTTTTCCATCATTTACATATGCATATGCAGGGCAACCAAAAACTCTTAAATGTGAGTAATTAGGAGGACTACCTGACCATACTTCTTCAGGAATCTTCAAATCCAATGATCGATGAGGGGATCGATTGACTAAATGACATGCCAGGTTGATAGCTTCTGCCCAAAAATCCTTTCCTAATCCTGCATTTGATAACATGCATCGAGCTCTTTCAAGTAGAGTTCTGTTCATTCTTTCTGCGACGCCGTTCTGTTGTGGAGTCTTTACAACTGTACGGTGTCTTACAATACCTTCTTTCTCACAGAAGTCATTAAATTTTGAACCACAAAACTCCAGCCCATTATCTGTTCTCAGTCTCTTAACAACTTTTCCAGTTTGTTTTTCTAACAAAATTTTCCATAACTTGAATGTTTCAAAGACATCATCTTTATGTTTCAGAAAGTAGACCCAAACTTTTCTAGAGAAGTCATCAATAAATGTAAGCATATATCTATTACCTCCCTTTGAAGGAACTTGAGAAGGACCCCATAAATCTGAATGGATGTAATCTAGGGTTCCCTTCGTCCTATGAATTGCCGAATTGAAACTGACTCTCTTTTGCTTTCCGAAGATACAATGTTCACATAATTCTAACTTTCCAACTTTTGGCCCTGGAAGAAGACCTCTGTTGCTTAGAACTTGCATGCCCTTCTCACTCATATGGCCCAAACGCATGTGCCATAATTTTGTAGACTCTTCTTCTGAAATGGATGATGAAACAGCTACGGAACCTGTTACAGTTGAACCAAGAAGCACATACAAGCTACCAATTTTTGAACCTTTCATCAGGACAAGAGCACCCCGAGAAATCTTCATTCCATTTGACTCTATAACAACTTTGCAGCCATTTGAGTCCAAAACACCCAGAGAAATGAGATTCTTTTTCAGATCAGGAACATGTCTGACATCTGTTAAGGTCCGGACAACTCCATCATACATCTTAATCTGAATAGACCCAATACCAATAGTCTTACAAGCTGCATTATTGCCCATAAGAACAACTCCACCTTCAATCGGCTTGTATGTGGAGAACCAATCCTTATTAGGACACATATGATATGAGCATCCAGAATCGAGAATCCATTCATTTGAAGATCTGGATTTATTAGTCGTCGTCACAACCAAAACATCTTCATTTTCGCTCTCGGCTACACTTGCATCTGCAACATCTGGCTTCTGATTTCCCCTGTCGTTGCTCTCATTTAACTTCTTATTTTTGTTTTGCAATTTGTAACACTCTGCCTTGATATGACCCTTTTTCTTACAATAATTGCAGACTTTATCTCTATGCTTCGATTTAGATCTGGATCTATCTTGATTCGGATTTCTTGTTTGATGTCTGCCTCTTGCGATCAAACCTGAGGCATGCTCTTCTGATTTGCTGCTGGATCCCAATTCATTGTCCAATTTTTCTTTACTCAGAAGTCTGCCTTTCACATCATCAAAAGTAAGTTTGTCCCTACCGTAGATCATAGTTTCTTTAAAGGTTTTATATGAAGATGGCAAAGAGCATAGAAGCAATAACGCCTGATCTTCATCATCAACCTTAGCATCTACGTTTTTCAAATCGTTGATAAGGGTAACAAACTCGCTAATATGAGATCTGATCGATGTACCTTCTGTCATACGAAAGGTGTACAGCCGCTGCTTCAACACAAGTCGATTCGCTAGGGTTTTTGTCATGTACAGAGATTCCAACTTGAGCCATAGATTTGCTGACGTCTTCTCTGCGAGGACTTCTTGAAGAACATCGTTCGTCAGACATAACTGGATCGCGGACATGGCTTTCTCATCAAGTTCCTCCCAGGCGGACGTCTCCATAGTATCGGGTTTCTTTCCCGATAACGTCTTCTTCAATCCGTTCTGAACCAAGATGGCAAGCATCCGAACTTGCCACAGACTGAAATTTGTGTTGCCGTCAAACTTCTCGATGTCAAATTTCGTTGTAGTCATCGTCGAAAAATTGATTGCGAAAAACCTCGTGCTCTGATACCAATTTGTTGGGAATATATAGGGCGAGGGATCGACCAAGAATCAAAACAACGAATAAAACGAGAAAGAAAGATTGGCACACAGATTTTTAACGTGGTAAAACCCTATTGATCAATGTGAACAAGAAGGAAACATCCACGGGCAAAGGAGGCCGCCACCAAAGAGTTTTTACTATGTCAGAAGAAGAGAGTACATCATAAAACCCTAACGGCCCAAGCCCTCCGCTACCGCCACAGATTCCCTTTTTTTCTCTCAATTTTTTTTTCTTTTTCAATTTTGAGTACATGGTATAATATTTCAAGTCACAATAACACAATCAAATTTTGAACTATGTCGTCATCAATTGTTTATAGGAAGCCAAATCTTATGACCGAAATAACCAATCTTCCTATTAAGTTTCAATATTGGTGCTTGACTTTGACATATAGGACAAGC
Organism: Pontederia paniculata; assembly: GCA_001647135.1. Classification (NCBI taxonomy): domain Eukaryota; kingdom Viridiplantae; phylum Streptophyta; class Magnoliopsida; order Commelinales; family Pontederiaceae; genus Pontederia; species Pontederia paniculata. Next base: position 14,245 of record LTAE01004135.1, on the reverse strand, counting down.
ATTATAATCCTTGGTGCTCCATCCTAACAAGGTGTGTCATACGTTGAAAAATCACTGATAGTCCACATAAGTGCTGCCCGAATTTTGAAGTTAACCTTTGAAAATGCATCATATATATGTCCACATTCCATTATCCCCAAAATCCTTCAACTCTGAAATAAGAGGTTGCATGTAAATATTAATTTTCCTTGTCGGTGCTTTGGGTCTTGGTATTAACAATGACGTCATTAAATAATCCTTCTTCATGCACATCTAAAGAGCAAAGTGTATGCTAGTAACACCATTGATCACATACTGTAGGAGTGACTCTTACAGCCAAATGAATTGAAACCATCACTAGATAGTCCTAGTCAACCTCACCTGCTGCCTGCCCATACCCTTGGTTTATCTGACGATCTCTCGCCTAGATATGGTGGGATCCTCACGAACAGAAAAAGGTTGCAGTCAGTCTCACATTTCGAGCATCTCTAGCAAACTCGAGATATTCAATTTCAAAACTCTTTCAAGATTCGTCATTTGTTGGATGACCCATAAAGTGATTTTGTATCTTATGCTCCTCCTTGTTCCAATGCAGCTTTTGAGTAATTTTTGAATCCATGTACAGTCGTTGTAATCTTGGATTTATGGGAAAATATCGTAGAACCTTGTGAGGAATTACTTTTTCAACTCCATCAAATATTTTATATCTCGAGTGCCAAAACAAGACACTTCTTCAAATATTTATTATCTCCCCAAAATAAGCAACAATCATACTTGCATGCGTGGATGTTATGACATCCCATTCCCAACCGCTTCAGATACTTCTTTGTGTGGTAGTTTGACTTAGGAAGAGACTCCCATTAGGTAGTGCATCAAGTAGAAGTTCCAAAATCATGTCAAATGACTTGTTACTCACTTATTATAAAACCTTTAAGTGAAGAAGCTTCAATATGAATGCAAATTTAGACAACTTACACCTAAAATAAAGCTATTTTTTTAGTCAACTCTTAGCCATTGTAAAATGTTTGATGAGATACAAAAGTTGTTTTCATCAAATGTGCTTTTAGCTTGATCGTTAACAAATGCCTCCACATCTTCAAGCATCTCATTAAGTTCACCATGTCATCATCCCAGCTATAACAAATTCATCAACATTAGGCCTATTTTTCCAAAATCTATATAATCTCCTACTTTCATCCATATGAGGTAATTGAATAGTCGAATCTTCTCCATGATAGATCCAACACTTGTAAGAGACATATATGTCGTCGACAAGCGAATGTGCTCTTATGACGAGTACAACATGCAATTCACAATTCATGCATCTCTTGCATGGTCATCTTAAATCTTCAGTCACCCTATACTTGTGGACGCATACCAAAAACATACTCATTAGTGTTGATGCCAAATGTGATCCAGCTCTTATCCATGCGTTAACCTAAAAAATGACATGTTGAACATAACATGAGAACAAAGTCACAGAAGAATCATGATTAGTGGAGTGAATAAAAAACACTTAAACTAATTTAAAACTAAAAATAGCTTCTAGATCTCTTACTATAAACAACTTATATAAAGAATTGCTCTGTTGTATAGTTAATTCAAATAGTTTATATAATATTCAATAAGCTCAACATCTTAAAAAGTATAGTCGAAATGAAATCAAAATTTTAGGGGAAAAGCAAAATGTATATATTTAGATAAAAAATTCTCAAGGAAAAATGAGCTAAAAAAATTAACCCATGAAAGAAAAGTTTTGTAACTTTTTAGCAAGCATCAAAATCATATTCTTGGATGATCGGCATCAGTCGTGCATTCATAATGAGAATATATGTAAGTATGAGATAAAAGCATAGTTTCAGGAGAAATAATTGGGAAATAAAATTGGCCAAGTTTACCCATCAAAATTGTTCATAATAAACTTTGCATGCATAAAAGTGACAACATATAAATATGAAAATGAGAGTTCAAATTACAGGTTTTATTTAAAACAAATCAAACAAAATTAGGTGATCACAAAAAATGACATCTTGAACTGTTGATTACATCAACGAGAAATAACAATTATAAATATAAGGAACAAATAATAGATTTGACTAGAAAATATCTCTTAAAAATTTAATAAATGAAATCCGATTAAATATAATCAATAAAATCATAGATCTGACTAGAAAATCTCTCTAGAAAGTTGCATGCATGCCCTTCTTGCAAAGCTGCACACAAAGCATATTCTGGAAAATGAGAGGATGAGACCCAAAAAGAAATGAGAGGATATCTTGATCAAATTTATTCATAACCCTTTCTTGAACACAACCTTACAGAGAAAAAAAAAGATAAAATTCATATGTGTCAACTTCAATTTATTTTGTTCCATGGATACCTCAAACAGTAATATAGAGTTCAGTCTTAAGTCATCATTCTCAACATAGACGACAACTTATTGTACATTGCAATGATGTTAGTAAATTCTTACTCATCTTTGATCACATCATGAAAGAACTATACAAGGAACCCTTGTTTTTTCTCTACCAAACAATATCCCGAGAAAACTGACCATACATGAGAAAATATCATTGTTCAAAGCCATACTACATGAAGCAAATAATGCGGAAGGATAAACATCACACTCAAAATTACATATCGAGAAATAAAAAAAATAGCATTGAATGGTCATGTAATATGTGGACTACCTTGAATTTCGAAGAATTGATGGAGTATTTTAAAATCAGAAAGTGCTAACTATCAGCCTAAATGCAATAGAGTTTTTTTGTATGGGCTCCAACAACTAAAAGGTTAGGTAAATTGCATCAAAGTCATGTTGGTCTTTAGTTACAAAAAATGTGCCTAACACACATTTTACCCACAAAATTGTAGCTTGTGGTTGGGAAGCATACTAGCACATCAAACATTAGGCAAAATATGACATTGATTGGAAAATATACTAAACATATAATGACAACAAGCATGAACCGTACGATCAAATAAAAATCGTGGGTACAATGAACAAGAATAGCATTACAATAACGTTCCTACATTAAACAGAGAGCCCAATTAAACTTGATACTAAGACAAGAGCATGAAACTTCAAAAAATTAGGTGATTACAAAAACATCGTGAATTGTTGATTAAATCAAACAAATATCGATTGTAAATCTAAGGAACAAATCATATATCGACTTGAAATATCGCTAAAAAAATAATTTGGTTGAAAAATGGATGAAAGAGAACTTAATGTCGAGAACGATGTGCTAAAAAAGTTAAGCCAGAGATATAGATCTATGTCGTTATCACAAATTTGATCATTGTTGGTGATGACAGTAGCAAATCTTGCAGACAACAACTTTGGGTCGGGACAGTGTTGTGGAAGCGAGATCGAGAGTGAGTGAGACATCAGCAAAGCCATTGCTAGAGATCTCACTGAAGTTGCATAGATCTCCATGGATGGAGTCGTGACCAAGAGATCTCATCAAAGTCGTGAGCAAAAGAGGAAGGTAAAAGATCTTGTTAGGTTAAAAGAAAAGAAGCCAAGATTTGGAATTGTTTACAGTCGTTAGATGAGATATGAATTACAATGATATGATTGCACTTTTATAGCGATATTTTTGCAATGTGTTACCATATCCTTTTTCCAACATTACCAATTTATTTAATATTCATTATTAACTCTTTTTTAAATTTGGTAACATTTTTTAAACATTATTAAATGTATCACAATCTATTCATTTATATAAACGTTACAAAATATCCAAGTTATAGTAACAAGTCAGTATATGATCTAAATGACACCAAGAGAGGGGGGGGGGGTGAATTGGTGTATTAAAATTTTTCAGCTATCTAAATTAGTTATCTTAGTGGAAGCACACAAAATGCAAATGCAAATAAAGACGAGAGACAAACAAACAAAGGTTTGTTGACGAGGTTCAGCCAAAATCTTGGTCTACGTCCCCGCTCCGGTCTTCTCGAGCTCGAGACCTCCGGAGATCACTAAATTCCTTCTTCTAGGACGAATGCTCCCTTACAACTTCTTCTTCTTTCTTTCTTTCTTTTGAGGACAAAGGAGATAACCTCTTACAAGTTCACTCTTGAATGCACACTTCCTTCTATTCTGGATTCGTCACTCGAATGCTCAGAAGGAGGAACTAAGGCTCTTCACTAAAGCTCTCAAGTTTACTAAACAATTTTGCCAAAGTTACTTCCCAAGACTCTTGGGATTATAATTTATACTCTGCACCAACGACCTAATCTCTCTCTCAGAAAACTAGTCATTGATGCAAGTACAATACTCTTCACCTACTCCTCGGTCGTCCGCTTCCTCTGCTTTGGTCGATCGCTGCTCGGGTGAAGTCTTCAATTGAATTGTTGTCCAGTGCTCCGGTCGTCCGCCGTTCGCCTTTGGACGTCCACAGTTCAGAGCCTTAAGCCTTTGTTCCTTTGTCAAGCTCTTTCATTCGCCCGTCAATTCTTCGTTCGCCCGATCTTGACTTGTGCTAATTTCTTCAACTCTTCTCTGGTCGTCCGCTGATTGCACACCAATCCCTCGAACGTTGGCTTCTTCAGTTGAAGTCCTCTATCAAGCTACTTCGATCGTTCGCTGTTCACCTTCGGTCGCCCGACTTGACTTGTACTAATTTCTTCAACACTTCTTTGGTCATCCATTGATTCTTCCTGATCTTGAACGTCCTTTTCCTTTTCTCTAAGTACTTCGAGCGTTCGCTCATTCTTCATTGAGTTCTTCGGACATTCGTTGTTTCTTTACTCAGTACTTCGGTCGTCCGCTCATTTTTCACTGAGATCCTCGGACGTCCTTTCATTCTTCCGACATTCTTCGGACGTCCTCTGACAACACTCAGATTCTTTGGACGTCCTTTACTTCTTCTGTCAGATATACTGGTCGACCGCTGCCTTGCCTCATCAGCACTCAAACAATTTTTGTTTCCTCATCGGTCATCCACTGATCCTTCGGATGTTCGCTCATAATTTTGCCTCAGACCATACATTCTTTTAGTCTCCCACGTGTCTTCACTCCAAGACTCTCGAACGACCTTTGTCTTCGTCTGAAATTTATCGATTGTCCACTCTCCACCTTCGGTCGACCTTTCATTCTTCTATCATTATTTTGGTCATCCTAGCTTTAACTCATGAGCCTACGGACGTCCTTTTCCAACACTGACAATCTTCTGATCGTCCATTGTCTTAACTCTAAAACTCTTGGACGACCTATGTCTTCATCTTTATCTCTTCGGTCGTCCACTGTTCAACTTTGGACGATCGTTCCTTCCTTAGTCGTATCATCATCGACTAATCTTCATCATAGGGCGTCCACTTCTCCTTGGAGCGCTCGTTCTTCAACCTCTATACTGTTGACTTAGAACCTTCGGTCGTCCACTATCTTCACCGAGCGATCTTTCCTGATCAACCTTATCTACGGTCATCCACTAAACAACTTTGGTCGACCGCTCAGTACTTAGTTCTATTTTTTCAGTCTGTATTCTTCACATCGGTCGACCATTTCACATTCTCTGGACGACTGCTGCACACTTAAAAATTTTCCTTTATGTCTTCTCTGTGCATAGGTCGGCCGTTCTTCAACTTTGGTCGACCTATCACTTACTGAACATAAAAATCTTATCTTTCATAGATCAAATCAAAAGGTTCATTAGTACAAACTAAGCTTCCTCATAAATTTGTGATCATCAAAATAATCTCGGGATCCTAGATTCAACAATCACATTTATAAAAATGTAAATGTTATTAATGGCTAAAATTGTTCTAGTGGCTTATTAAAGTCTCATTAATTTTCTACGAGTTGATTCTTTTAGATTGAATCTGTGTGATAAAATATGTAGGTGATATGAAATTTTGAATAGTTTGACATGAATTTTAATGGATACAAAAATTTGAGCAGCTTTAGATTTAGTAGTATGGACACTAGAGATTAATCAATAAATAACATTTTGAACACATAAATTTTAATGTGATTTTATAAGAAAATCATTATAAAAAAATTATAATGAGCACAAATGAGTATATCATAATAAAAATTTAATAACAACAATTCTTCGTTGTCGCTACAAAATTTCATATATTCTTTATCTTTCATAATTTTAAATATAAAAAATTATAGTAATTCAATATGCAAACCATATATCATCCCTTGAGCTCTTAGGCCTCGTTTGGTTGGAGAATAAGATCGGGATTAAAGTTTTATTTCTTAATTTTCATCCAAATACTCTTTTTTTTTAAGTTGATGGATACAACTGCATTAATTGCAGTAACAAGTAAAAAATAGAGACTACAATATTCTTGCATGAAGTTGAATTAAACTTATTTCAGGTGGATTAATATTTTTGGACTAACTAATAGATTAAAAAAATATTCTATGAACAATATCATACCAATCAAATGGGGCCTTAATGACGTTTAAATCTTTAATTGTATATTATAGTCATTGTCATGGGAGCTAATATGAAGCTCCTCCATTCGATTATTGGATGATTTTGATAAATATCCGGGGCTTTTGTAACATCTTTTTCTTTTCTATTTCTTGTATTAACCTTAGGATTTTAATACACAAATGATTAATTTATTAACTTTTTACATAAATCCTTTAGCTTTGAATATGTGATATGAGATAACAGCATATCGATACATTTTATGTCACTTATAATAATTAAGCTTTATATTTTTTATGTGCAATGTGTAGTTGGATAATTGAATATTTTATTTACACGGTATATTACATGCGTACAACTAAATTTTCAAATGTATCGTTTGCATATATATATATATATATATATATATATATATATATATATATATATGTTTAAGGAAAAATTGAAGTAGCCACCTAACAATCTCAAGTCACGTATTATCAAATTAAAATATAAAAAAAAATCATTTCTTTAATTTTAACAAAGACATATAAAGAAAATAATTATATGATGTTTAAAAAGTAGTTAATAAAAAATATTTATTTATTTTATTATTTTAGATAATAATAACTAAGTAGATAAAAAAATACTTTAAAATATTTGTAGTTTATACATTTAAGTAAAAGATGACATATTATTTGGTTAAAATCTCAATAGAGATGTAACGCGAGGAAGTATATTTTAAAAATATACACTATATAATTTAAATAAGGTAAGTTAAAATTTCAGATAAATAATATTTTAACTATTGTCATATCTATCTATAATATATAATTTAAAAAAAATCAATTGACGTTATATAATTTAAATAACATAAAATAAGTTAATTGTAAGTATGTCTATAATGATCCATTCTTTGACTTTATCATTGATTATTTGACCAATAAATAAAATATAGAATAAAATAAAGGGTTTAATGGAGCTGCTCCCTATCAAAATAGGGAGCATGATGCTTCTTAGCATCTCCACCATTGGATTTCAGATGAACGATAGATGTAAAAAAGGCGCTCAAACCGGGTCCATTTAGATGTACCGGATGCAAAAAACGGTCTGTTTGGGTTTAATGAAAAAAAATGGTTCAGCTTCTCTCTCTCAGACTATGGCAGATTTCCGTCGTCTTCTTTTTGTTGGTCCTGGTAGTACCTCAAGAAAGCTAGGGCACGGACAATTTTTTTCTTGGGAGTACCTCGCTGCCACTCGAGACCGCGACTCCGTCGCCGCCCCGACCTGCGCTGCCGCTGCTCACCCCGACCTGCGTGTCTGCCGCTCGCCCTGACTTGCGTTGTTGTCGCCCGCCCTGACCTGATGTGTTGTCGCCCACCGTGATCTACGTTGCCGCCACCCCTCGTCGCCTCGACCTACGCTGCCGCCACCCCCACCTGTGTTGTCGCTGCCCTGATCTGCGTTGCCGCCACCCCGCGCAACCCCGACCTGCGCTGCCATCCCGACCTACGCTCCCGCCGCCCCAACCGACAGCGCTGCCGCCTAGCACAATACTGAACTACTCTCCTCGCCGCCTTGACCTGCACGCCGCCGCCTCAACCTACACTCCTCGCCACCCAGATCTGCGTTGCCATTGGAAAGGATGATGAATACAATTTTTGTTGTCATTTGTAAGGATGCTGATCTATAGTTTCATGTTCATCCTTTTCTTTCTCAAAAACACATAAAAACATATATGTCATATATGACCTTTTCCAGGAGTAGGTAATTTCCTATACAGATTATGTGCTTTGATGGGCTACTGTGCTGTGTGGGGATCTTTTGATTATCTTTAGATCTATTGCAGGAAGATCTTTCACGCCTTACTGATTTTTGTTTCTCCTGAACTAATACAGATTACTCGTGAGCTTCCAACAGTAGAAAATTCAAGGTCAATAGTTGATGAAGAAGCAACGACAGCTTGATGCTCTAAATCAATTTAGCAATTGACATTTTTCATATTTAACTGCAACGACAGCTTAACATTTCTTAACTTTAGCTATAGTCGACTATTGGTTTTAGTGAGAAACTTGGAGTGATTTATTTTCAAGGCTCTTGTATCCCAAATTTAGTGAGAAACATTTGTATCCCATGCATGTTTGCAATACTTCATATATAATCATGGAGAAAATTATTAACATGGAAGCCTTTGTAATAGTAAATATTTGTATCCCATGCATGTTTGTAATGTTGGCCACGGAAGGGAGTTGTAATATTATGGAAGACTTTGTAATAGTAAAGAGGTATTAATTATAGTACGACGGGCCAAAACGAACAAAGCAATCATTGGATAACGCACCATCGAATAAGCATCAACAAATAAACCAAGCTATGCGACATACAAGTAAAACATTATTTTTTCGATTCAAACATATAAGCATACCTGGACATGCCTACACATGACTCTGTACAATGTGAAAGGCATCACAATGCCAATGTCATTACAGGCAGAATCACAAAAATGCAGAAAAGAACAGAAGGTTGATGCATTGAAATTAGTTCAAGTTAGAGAGGAAAACTTAAGTACACGGATCTTGCGTTCATTACATATAGAGAAGTATTTAGTTTCCAATCAGAGGAGCACATCCAGAACTTGACATGATAAAACTAAGAAAGTAAAAAACAAATTCAGACATAAGAAATGATATCCACAGCTCTCCCTTCCATCTAATTCTGGAGTCCATCTTTATCTTATGCCCTGTCTCTCTTCTTTTACTCGTCGTCATCGTCCTCCTGTTCAAATTAGCCAAAATAATTTGTACATTTTCTTCAAGCAAACGACTGCTATGAATAAGTGCAACATTGATATCATTCTCACCTCTCCACTTCCTTCTTCCTCGTCGTCCTCATCANCAAGTCTCGCCTGAAACAACTGAAGCAAGCCCCGAAGATGTTGAGCCAAGAGCTGAGCCAGAAGCAAACTCCAAGGAGAATCCTCAGCCGAAACAAGCTCTCAAAGATAATCCAGAGCCTAACTTCAAGCCGGCTGAACCTCCACAAGACAACTCAAAAGTTTATTTTCTGCACTAGTTTATTTTCCAGCAAGCATGTTGGCCGAACTATTTTCTGGTTTTGTAACTGCTAACCCCAGGATGTCCGGCTAAACTCTTATCGTCGGAATCCTGGGGGAACCTCAGTTTCTATCTTAATCTGCTCTGAACTGTTATAGTTTTCATCTCCTATATCGCCTACTTGATCTCGCGCTATGATTTGTGATTGAATTTTTTATGTTTGTTTTCTTGTTGTTCGTTTGGTTCTTCCCAAGTGTGCACTGTCCACATGGGCCTTATAGTGTTGCCACCTTCACACAATGAGTCGAGAGGTTAGTGATGAAGTTTGGGAGAACCTCAGTCTAGGTTATGCCATATGAGTTAGGGGATATGTGACAGTTTGCCCCTACATCTGGAGCTTCACCCGGGGCGAACAACAATAATCTTGAATTTGAATTAAGATTTAGATAGAGAGGGGAACCGAGTTGCCTTGACCTCAAGAGAGGCTTGATAGGTAACTTGGGGAATAATTCTCTTGGTCGGCCCCGTGAGTATATGCCACGAGAGTGGGGGCTTACTGATCAGGTTACCGCTGCGAGAGCAGGGTGATGCTCTGACCTGAGAAACTCTCTGACTGGGCCTGGGCGACTTTACATAATTTTACGTCAAAGAACAGATGGGTGTGATTCAGAGGTGAACCCAGGGTTCTGGTATCCTCTCCTCATTAGAATTATCTTTCTTTTAGTTTCTGCTTTCTTTATTCTAAAACCAAAAAAAATATTACCTCTGTTGATTACCCCTCACCTATTCCGGTTAAGGCTTGGTCCTTTAGTGTCAAGCCCCCTAACCGTGAGAGCTTCTATGAGGAAAAGTAGACATGGAGGCGTGAAAACAAAGTTTTCATGTGGATCGATACCTGAAGTACTCGACGGTTGTCATATACTTGCGGTGATAGGAGTGTGCTAGGTTTATAAATATTAAAATTTGAAGTGAAGACGAACCTTTGTAGAAGATTGATCATGGTTAATCCCCTAACCTGTGGTCATTTTCTATTCTATCCCACACTTCACATCATCATCCCATTCGCCTACACGTAGTTGTATGGCGCGCTCCATCACTAGGACTGCAGCCCTGTGATGCATGAACTGTATATCGAAAGACTCTCAGTTTGGTAGCAACCATTTGACTATTCTAGATAGGTTCCGAGACTTCTTCATAATCCTGGCCGCGTCACTGCAGAGGAAAAATGATTTAGATTTCTTGAAAAGAAATCCATGATTTCTCTCTTCACCGAAACCATATTTAGTATTTTAAACCTTATGTGTTCATATAGATCCAATCCGCCATGAACTGTATGTCGAAAGACCCTCAGTTCGGTAGCAACCATTTGACTATCCTAGAAAGGTTCTGAGACTCACAATCCTAGCCACGTGACTGCAGAGGAGAAGTGATTTAGGTTTCTTAAAAGGAATCCATGATTCCTCTCTTCACCAAAACCATATTTAGTATTTTAAACCTTATGTGTTCATGTTGATCCAATCCGTCATCTCCGAAATCTGCTAGATCTAGAGTTCCTTCACACCTCTGTTGTTATCTTATCTACATAGTCGTGGTTTATAGTTATCTTATCATATTTCTGCAATAATATAAAAAACCCCTAAAAATTAGATAACATGTATTTTCATTCTGTAGTCTAGATCTACACTATTGATATTGCTATTTTTGGTCTGTGTTTAGATCGGATGTCCCAAACATTGCTTTCGCCTCCCTATGAATTCGATACCCTACGTACTTTACATGATGTTCTGAATACTTGCAAAATATGTTATGTTTTCTAGGACTCTTTAAAACCTAATCCCATTTATTGAGATTTATAGTCTTGCATTTATGCTGTCACAACCCTACTCTTAGGTTGTGCTTACCCGAATCTGAATATCAGACTAGATACACACGCATCAAGCTTTTGGCGTCGTTACAGTAAGGCAATAGCCAATTTTAGAAAATTTTCATTTGACTGTGTATATTGCCATACCATTGTTCATATCATCACTTTGTTATTTTTTTTCTATTTGTGAATATTATTTTTTTCTAACCACTTCACCCTTAGTTTTCTTTTTTCCTTTAGGTGTAGTGTATGAAATTAAGTCAGTGCCTAAGCTTGAGTTGAAGCCTCTCCCCGAGACACTGAAGTATGAATTCTTGGGACCAGACTCTACTTATCCCATCATTGTCAGCTCAACTTTATCCAAAGATCAACTCATCAAGCTCCTAGAAGTAGTCAAAGTTCACAAGAAGGCTATTGGAGATTCTATTGATGATATCAAGGGTGTAAATCCTTCCCTCTGCATGCACAAGAAACCACTAGAAGATAACCATAAGACAAGGATTGAAGCACAGAGGATACTCAATCCAAATCGTAGGATAGTCGTGAAGAAAGAAGTTCTGATGCTGCTTGATGCCAGATAAATATACCCTATATCGAATAGCAATTGGGTTAGCCATATTCAAATGGTTCCTTAAAAGGGGCGGCACAACTGTGATACATAACAAGAAATGAGAACTTATTCCAAGTCGAATCACAACCGGGTGGAGAATGTGCATGGATTACAAAAAAATGAACACAATCACCAGAAAAGATCAAATTTTCTTTTGTTCATCGATCAAATGCTAGAGCGGCTAGCTAAACACTGATATTTTTGCTACTTAGATGAATATTCAAGATTTTTACAAATTTCGATTCACCCATCAGATCAAGAGAAGACGACATTCACTTGCTCATATGGAACGTTCGCTTATCGACGAATGCCATTTGGACTTTGACATGCGCCGAAAACTTTCCATAGGTGTGTGATGTCAATTTTCTCAGATTACATTGAAGATATAATGGAAGTCTTTATGGAGACTTCTCAGTTTATGGGTCGTCATTTGATAATTGCCTGCACAATCGAAGAAGGCCTTGCAGAGGTGTGAAGAGACGAACCTAGTTCTAAATTGGGAAAAGTGTCACTTTATGGTAACATAAGGGGTAGTGCTTGGACACATTGTTTCAAAGAGAGGCATAGAAGTAGATAGAGCCAAAGTTGAAGTTATTGAGAAGTTACCGCCACCTATTAATGTCAAAGGAGTCTGAAGCTTCCTTGGTCATGCGAGATTCTACCGAAGATTTATTAAAGACTTATCCAAAATAGCGAAACCAATGACCGATTTGTTGCATAAAGATGTTGCGTTCCATTTTAACGATCACTGCCTTGAAGCGTTCAACAAAATAAAGGTTGCTCTAGTTTCAGCTTCTATACTCCAGTCACCTGATTGGAACTTACCTTTTGAAATTATGTGTGACGCTAGTTATCACAACTTGGGGGTTGTACTAGGTAAGAAGACAAATAAAGGAGTTGTTGTTATCTACTATGCCAACATAACATTAGACTCTGCGCAACTAATTACACCACGACTAAGAAGTAATTATTGATAGTTGTATATGCTATGGATAAATTCAGAATCTGTCTTGTGGGTTCGAAAACTATGGTGTACACTGACCACATGATTGTGAAACATTTGCTACAGAAGAAAGACGCGAAGCCCAGGCTAATAAGATGGATTCTGCTATTACAGGAGTTTGATTTGGAAATTAAAAACAAGAAGGGATCTGAGAACTCTGTTGCATATCATCTATCAAGATTATTGAAGACTCAAGAAGATTGTTCTATCCCGATAAATGAAGACCTCCCAGACGAAACACTCTATGCTATCATCAATGCGAGACAACCATGGTACGCCGACATAGCAAACTTCTTAGCTGACCAACAAGCATTTGGGAAGGGATTCATATCATATGAGATGACTTATCAAGGAAAGAATTTTGTACTCTCTTCACACCTGAGCAGAGCGCACCTCACACCTCTATTGCCGCAGCAAAGAAACCCACCATATCTGACACTGAAGAACTCCAGGTAACGACCCTTTTGACCCAACTCGTAACAGAGCAGCGTAAGCAATCAGCACTTCTAGAGGCACTCGTTCTCCAAACGCGAGACATGAAGGAGGACAATCACCGGCTAAAGGAAGACATCTTCAACAAGCTGGAAAAACTAAATGAAGATCCGGAGCAGAAAGACGAGAGCTCCAGAGACGAACCTGATAAGTGAATGAAATGAACGCGAACTTATTCCTTTTGTTATTAAAATTGAGTTCATTTAGTTATTATTTATGCTCAATATTCAGAGATCTACACAAAGTTGTATTTGTTTTGACAGGAGACAACAAACACAAAAAAACGGGAAAATATCAAGCAATCAGGGAGAATACGGTCGACCCGGCTTGGAGAATACGACCGTACCAACGTTGAAGAAGAGAGACTATTATTGAAGAAAGAATACGGTTGACCTGGCTTGGAGAATACGACCGTATTCATCATCTTGAGCGGATTTCGGTCTGACCGTATCCGTCAATACGACCGTATCCGTCATCTTGAGAGTATTTCGTTCGGACTGTATCATCCAGTACGACCGTATCGGTCTCCAGGCTATATTGCGATGCATTGCCGATACGTCCGTATCAGATATTTTGACCCAGCCGTATTGGTCATTCTGAAGCCCGTTTTTTTTATTTTTATGGGTACTTTGGTCATTTTGTAATGGATGAATGTTTGTGAACTTGGAAGATATAAAAGGGGAGAAATTAGGTCGAGGTTAGGAGGACGGCTGACTACGAACAAGAAGACGTGTGGAGAAGGGATAGATCTAGGTTTTGGATATACTCAAGAACGTAATTTCTATAATTTTCTGAACCTACTTGTATCTTCGTGTTTGGATTTGATGAACATGCTTTTCTTAATGGAATCTATGTTTTCATCTTTTGCAATGC
>LTAE01004134.1:0-33865 GCA_001647135.1 Pontederia paniculata | reverse complement strand
AGACATGCGCGACAGGTGGAAAGGTGCGCCAGCGCCAAAGAAGGTTATGAGGGCTGAACGGATAGTATGTAGGTCTATGGAAGGTGCCCGACAGGCTGGAGACGCCGCACCCACCAAGCATGTCCGCAAGAAGTCTGTGGTTCGCTGTGTTGTCGGCGTCCACAGGATTGTGGCTAAGGGTGGGAGGAAGGGGGGCGAGCTCTGAGGTGGTGTTGGCGTCCCCTGTGATGCACTCTTGCTCTCCGGCGGCTGGAGTTGCCTTGTTTTCCTGGTGACCGCCCTCCGCGAATGCGACGTCGGGCACTCGAACTGCCGGTGGCCGTCCCGCCCACACCTCATGCAGCGGAGGCGACCTGTGCAGGACCTCGCATGGTGGCCTTGGCCAAGGCACTTGAAGCACCAGTCCACTCGGTACTGCCTCGCCGGTCTGGATGGTCGCCTATATGTCTTCCATTCATCTCCCAGCTCGCAGCGTCTCAGGCGCATGTTGGCGGAGCTGCAGTGAGATGCCGAGGTGGCGTCGATATAAGAGAAAAACTAATAATACTATTTTACAACATATGCAATTTTGAACATCATTATTTTTACTATTAATTACACCAATGATTCCTAAGCTGCTGCTATGTTAATGTATGTATTGTCGTTTGAAATGTCATGAATTTGACAACACATGTCAAACAAGAAATTAGACATGACACTAAGAATTGAAAAAAAATCTACCAGTGTAAGGCTACCGTAAACATATGATTCTACTTTTTCTATTATATATGTATATATATATATATATATATATACATTAATTTGTAGGAAAGACACAAAATATCAATATAAGCAAAATTACAAATTTTATTACCAAATCATCGAAAAGAAAAATAGTTCAAAATTTTACTCAGTAAATGCAAACAATAATTGTCACAAAAAAAATCAAGTAAGTTTCATTAATAAAATATAAATGACAACCATTATTACTTTAAATAATTAAACTAGATAAAAAATGTCACACTAACACATTCTTGCTTGCTTGGATATGCAAATATGGGAGCTCATAGCTTTATGGTAGTCTTCCATTACGGTTTTCTTTCATGAAAAGGAATGTAAAATATACAAAACACCCACTCTCATGAAACAAGATATATGATGTGCAATATTTTCTATATGGCTTCTCTCCACTCGAATATAGTGTGG
The DNA here is from genome assembly GCA_001647135.1 of Pontederia paniculata. Taxonomy (NCBI): domain Eukaryota; kingdom Viridiplantae; phylum Streptophyta; class Magnoliopsida; order Commelinales; family Pontederiaceae; genus Pontederia; species Pontederia paniculata. The sequence continues at coordinate 32,680 of LTAE01004134.1, read as the reverse complement.
TTATGTTGCAACCAGATTGCCCATGTAGCGATGTAGAGGCCACGAATGTTGCCCATGTCTGTTGCCGCCTCGAGCTATCATGCGTACTAAGTGACTAAAGTGAGCTCCAAAAAGAATCCACTCCGAAAGTGACATTTCTAAGACACAGGCGGTGCCACGTATCCTTTGCTATGGGGTGTGTGGAGAAAAGATGGTCGATGTTCTTTGCCACCGCTCCATTAAGTGCGTTTGAAGCACATCTGCTAATGGTGTAGCCATTTGTCCATATATGCTCCAGTGAGAAGCCTGCCACACCTCAGCACCAAGCAAAATTCTTGACCTTGAAGGCTTTGTGAGTGTGATAGATGCCCGAGCAATCTAATATGATGGTGTCTAGCACTACAGCTCCTGAAAGCAAACTGCTTGTAGACTAACAAAATTAATGACCAAATGAACGAAATGGCAAATAGTAAAAAATTTTATGCAATAAATACATATAATAATTGTAACAAAACAAACAATGAAGTTTCATCCATAAAATATAAATGACTTAAATAATTAAATTAAATAAAAAACGTCACACTAACAAATTCTTGCTTGCTTGCATATGCAAATATGGGAGCCCAAACTTTATGGTAGTGTTTCATAATGGTATTCTTCCATTTGTATTAAGAAAAGGAAGGTGAAAAATACAAGTGTGTATGTGAGATTTACCAGATTATCATGGCTCCCCAAATAAAAAAAATAACCATCCAAAATCCCCCTCTCATAAAAAAGATATATGATTACAATATTTTCTATATGGCAGCTCTCCGCTCAAAGTATTATACGGTTAAGTGCCCATGTGGCAACCATGGATGGAACCCATGTCCGTTGCCATCCCAATCTATCGTGTGTACCAAGTGGCCGAAACAAGCTCCAAAAAATATTCACTCCAAAAGTGACATTGCTAAGACTGAGTAAGGCCATGTATCCTTGGTTATGGGGCATGTGAAGAAAAAATGATTGGTATCCTCTGCTGCACCACAAAGTGCGTTTGAAACATATGCTAATGGGACCCAACTACCCATATGGCCCTGCAGGTACAAGCCTGCCATGCCACAACAACGTACAAACATGTTGACCTTGAAGGGCTTGTGAGTGTGATAGATATGCGAGCAATCTAATTTGGTGGTGTATTATCACTATACCTCCTGGAAGTAACTGAATGTAGAGTAACAAAATTAATTACCAAATGAACGAAATGACAAATAGTTCAATTTTTATCATATTTTTATCCTAATACAATTAGATGACTACTATAATTTGTAGCCATCCTTCTTATCCTCAAATAAAAAATAGTTCAATTTTACTCAATAAATGTAGATAATATTGCAACAAAACAAACAATCAGGTTTCCTCCATAAATACAAATGACGGTCATTATTAATTAAAATAATTAAATTAGATAAAAGAATGTGACACTACAACGTTCTTGCTTGCGTGGATATGCAATTATGAGAGCCCATAACTTTATGGTAGTCTTCCATTATGGTATTCTTCCATTTTTATTAGGGAAATGAACTTGAGATATACAAGTTTGTATGTGAGAGTTACTAGATTATCGTGGCTCTACAAATCAAAAAACAAAAATAAGCATCCAAAACCCCGCTCTCTCATAAAGAAACATATAATACAATATTCTATATGGCATCTTACCCTCGAAGTATATTGCGGTTACATTGCAATCAAAACGCTCTTGTGGCGTCCATGGATATTGCCCATGTTCGTCGCCATCCTGAGCTATCGTGTGTACCAAGTGGCCTAAGTGAGCTCCAAAAATATCGACTCAGACCTAAGAGGTGCCATGTATCCTTGGCTATGGGGCATGTGAAGAAAATATTGCCAGTCTTTTACCTTTGCTCCATAAAGTGTGTTTGAAGCATATGCTAATGGTACCCATTTGGTCCTGTACGCTCAAGTGAAAAGTGTGCCATTCCTCAACTTTCATGCAAAAATATTGACCTTGAGTGTGCTAGATGCGTGAGCTATCTAATCTAGTTGTGTCTAGCACTATACCCCTTGAAAGAAACTACTTGAACCCCTAGAAAGCCAAAGCCACCAATATGATCTGAACTCATCATCGTGGTACCTCGATATCCTATCTATCATCTGAAGGAGTTGCTCGAAGTGCTAATCCAAACTATAAGGTTCACGAGGCACTTAATGTGTTCCAAAACTCGATATTAAAGGTTCCATTGAAAGTGTTATGCGGAAAATCGTAGCCTATGAATCCTTAGCTAGCCACTCATGATCTTAGGAATCCTTCCCTTGATCACAGGAAGGCATAGAAGAACATGCCCATCAGAGAGAAGAATGGGCCCAACATAGAAGGAAGTGTTATGCGGAAAATAGTAGCCTATGAATCTCTAGATAGCCACTCATGATCTTAGGAATCCTTCCTTTGATCGCAAGAAGGCGTAAAAGAACATGCTTAATAGAAGGAAGATGGTGGAAACATTATGTGAGAATGATGACGCTTTTCATGGGAGGTAGGTCGAGAGTCCCACTAAGGATGTCAAGTTTCATGCATAGAAAGTTAATCCATTGTGCTATGCTAGAAGAATGAACCCAATAGAGGGAAGAAAACACCATGTGGAATGATGTTGCACTTCGTGGAGGCGTGGTCAGGAGTCGTATTAAAGATCTCCCATAACATGCACAGGAAATTGCCATTCAATCTTGCTATGCTTGCACAATTGGTCCGTTACAGATTTTAGATAGTGAGCCAACCCTTTGCTTCGGGGTGGTAAATTTCCGTCAAAGCAACTAGGTGTATCCCAGACCTTTTTGTGACACAACCGGGCCAAAAGAACTTGCTTCTCATTTTATCCACACAACACACCACTAGTGTTCACATCCATAGGACTAACATGTAGTATATTTGAAGTGATGAAAGGACATATCTCAAAAGGACTTGGTGTCCTCTACATGATAATAATATGGAGTTCCTATCGTGCAATCTATTTTTAGTATGCCCAATACTCGAGGTCCAGTTGGGGGACCTAATGTGTCGCTTTTAAAGTACTTGGCTCATGTATGTGATCAACAGAAGGCTGATAAGTGTGGATAACTTCTAGTATCGGATGACTACCCACGACTTGTAGTCATCCTTACTTTTCTAAAAAAAAAAGGATAATTTCTAGTGCGTCAGAGGACCTCCTTTGATATCATGTTGAACGAGATTACTAAATATTTTGCATGAGTTGTCTGTAAGCTTGATGTTTCACCAAATAGCTCCACCAAGATCGCGGTATGTCATGCCTCTTGGTAGCCCCTCAATGAAAAACACTGTCATTTGTATATTGAGGGGGACCAATTTGCCTCTGTCTATGGTTGGGGAGAAACCATTAATAACACTGACTCGACATGTTGAGAAAGTGCAGGGCTAATGCATCCACTATAATACAAAGAGCATAGGTGCAAGGGGACATCCTTAGGAATCATTGGTGACATAACACTTCATTTAAAAGATCCAACTCGAGGAAAATCATGTATGTGCAAGGAATACCATAATAGAAGACATGAGGCTGAATCATAAGCTTTGGAGAAATCAACCCTTAAAGGATACCTCACTTTCTTGGACGCTACCACGGGGAGATGACCTCTAAAGTAAATCAGCCCTTAAAGGCTATGGTGAGCTATCGATGATGGATCAACTGCTAATGAGATCGTTTAGTGTCTCCCTCAATGAATTCACCATTACCCTAGCCACGTTGAGGCACATGGTACTCGATAGAGTGATCAACCGAAAGTTCTCGATCACCTCCGTCATGCGCTTGGGTAGCATGAACAACATGAAATGATTAGGCACCAAAAATCATAATTTTCATTGGCGAACTCGTTGATGACCGCCATGACATCATCCCTTTAGGTCAGCCATAACTCCTTGTAGATAAAATGGAAAACCATATGACTCAATGCAACCCTCGTTGAGATCACTCAATGTTTGTGTGACCTCAGTGATAACTTGTGTCAAAAAATAACTATTATCATCAGATAAATTATTTTAATTAATTATCGTCAAATGAACAAGGGAGGCCATGATCATTACCACTTCCGCATAGGTGGTAGTTGTCTCCTCGAGATCATATGTACTTTGCTGTAGTGGCTGTTCCAATTTGAGCATGGTTGACTTGTGCACCATGATCAGGTTAATCTTGTTGTCTTGACGATGGTGGCTCACGAAGAGGTAGGAAAACCTAGTATTTTACTCTGGTTCATGAAGAGGTGGCTCGGCTCGTATGGCTGACATTGCCCTCCGAAAGTCATGTTTTGTTAAAGTGCTGCCGCCAAAAATCTCCACCTCATGTCTTTTGATTTGATTGCTAACTCATGCCTTATCAGTCACCTTCTAAGGGGGAGATCACAAGGTTCCTCTAGCTGGTCTAGATAGGAGAAAGCCTATTTTGCCTCTGCTTGATGCTTCTTTTTGTCTTGTATTTTCCTTCTAAATTTCCTTGGGAAACAATGCAAGACTACTAGTCGAGTCCTCATGGCACAATCTACCATTGGAGTGGTGGACCACTTCCGAACTACTTGCTCCTGAAAGCCCTCTTCCAAAAGCTAGGAGTTCTCAAATCTTGAGTACAAACTAGTGTGTTAAGCTCATTCGATCGTCCTATGTCCTTGGTGATCCTAGAAAGATCGCTCCATGGCCCGTACATCTACTAGCAAATGGGCCTCAATAAGCTCCAACGAACCAAGAAAGCAGTCTTGTCATGACTTATTCCACGTAAGGGGAGTTAGTGAATGGGTCAATCAAATCCCTGAACTCTACATTGGTATTTTTGTCATGTCTTGTGATCAACATCCATGTCATGGTTGACATTGTCATCCCTAGTAATCAACCACCGCGTCTCCATAAGTTAAGCGTAAACAGGGTGGTCCTTCTCTCTAGTGTGCACAATAAGGTTACCGTGAGTGGACCTTAACGCATGAGAGGAGGTACAGATGTCCGTTAGACCTTCGATGAGCATGCACTGATTTGGTGAATGTCTTGCTCTAGGAATCCATAGTGTCAAAAAGATGTGTGTGCCATACTCTATCATCACAGAATGGCCGACCAACCTACCCAAGGGTGACGTTCAAGACACTTTCACATGTCCCCACTCGATCAGCACAATCTCCACAAACTGAGTAGCATCCATATGATCGATGCCTCTCGGACTCGTTAAGGTCATGCACAAAAATAATGGACCTTCATTGGGGTACCATTGTGGTTCTCGAGGTCATGGAAAATGTGGTTACTCCCACATGGCATGACCTCTCACTCCTGATATTATCGGTATGACATTCTCGGAAAGTTGTGGCCTCCGCAACAATGGTGACCTCATCCATGCGTCCCTACTGTAAACACCTTTGGAGTGAGGATCCTCTTGCTTTTTGGCAGGGGGAAGAGTCTTGCTATGTGTCGCTTACAACTACGATATGTATAAGGGTGAGATATGGTCACACAAATGGCTAGAACATTGTTTTCTTATGTACATGACATAGTATAATATTGAAGAATTAGTAAATTAAGAGAGAACAACTAGCTAATTGATGGGAATCTTCGACTTTGACGCAACACGGTGCCCACATCGTCCGGCATCGGCGACATTGCCGTGGGAGGTGACGAGTATCTCTCAACTCCCTCTCCCATGTTTGCTAGACACCTGACAGGTGGGGCGTGTCTCATTTCTCATCGCTTGGCGACGATCTCAGCCCTAGTTCCCTCGCCTCAACCTATCTCCTTCCCTGATCTCTCCCTCTCGACGTCTCATCTCTCAACGCCTTAGCAATGCTCCGTCTTGCCTTCCTCCCGCCCAACGACAACAACCCTAGCTCTTGCCCTCTTTCCAACCCTTCTCATTCCCTTCATCCCTTCCACCCTAGTTGATCCAGCCGAACTAATTGACTCAGTCGGGCCTGCACCTATTGATCCCAATACAACTGTCTCCACCCAACCCCTTCATGATCCCATCCCATACACCCAACACAAGCTGCACCCACCGCATCCACACCCATACCAAGTGAAATGAACCCCAACCTGATCTATAGGCACCCACCCACCATCTACACCAAACTCATCAACCACCGCATCACCTGACCCAAGCGATAAGCAGAACCACACCCTAGTTGTTCCAGCCGAACTAATTGACTCAGTCGGGCCTGCACCTATTGATCCCAATCCAACTGTCTCCGCCCAACCCCTTCATGATCCCATCCCATACACCCAACACAAGCTGCACCCACCGCATCCACACCCATACCAAGTGAAATGAACCCCAACCTGATCTATAGGCACCCACCCACCATCTACACCAAACTCATCAACCACCGCATCACCTGACCCAAGCGATAAGCAGAACCACACCTTCCAGCCGAACTAATTGACTCAGTCGGGCCTGCACCTATTGATCCCAATCCAACTGTCTCCGCCCAACCCCTTCATGATCCCATCCCATACACCCAACACAAGCTGCACCCACCGCATCCACACCCATACCAAGTGAAATGAACCCCAACCTGATCTATAGGCACCCACCCACCATCTACACCGAACTCATCAACCACCGCATCACCTGACCCAAGCGATAAGCAGAACCACACCCCACTACCTCATACGGCTGACTTGAGATGGGTTCCGAACGACGACATAGTCCACTATAGCCGTCGACGGAGGGGCTCAACAATGTCCACCCAACCCATGGTGTTTCGATAGCCTCCTCATCGCTACACTTCAACCCATCCACAACGAGCTGCGACATCGGATCAGTTGAGAGTTCACCGCCGCCAACTGTACGTGACACGAGGAGATACGGCACTAACCTTCCGATTGGCGGCACTCCGGGAATCAATGGGACGGGGATGGTGGTGGGCGACGCCCCAGTTGCACCCCAACCAATATTAGGAGTTCCATTATGCGGTCGTGCGGCTGCTGAGGTGGCTATCGTGGCCTCGATGACTAAATTTCGAGAATGTCGAACGAAATCCAAGCCATACGAGAGAGTAGGTCATGACTAAGTGCGCACTCGCTCTTGGGCCACAAGGGATAATCCATTTCCACAATCAAAGTTCTTTCTTGGAATATACGGGGCCTTGGTGACCTCGACAGGCGCCGCTCACTTGGACGATATCTGATATGTGGGCCCAGAGTTTGCCCTTCTCCAGGAGACAAAGTTGCTGAATTTAATGACCACATATGGGGCTAGATCGGGGGAGTACGTCAAACTAGACACGTCAGCCTCGTTGCAGTGGGTCGCTCCGGGGGCTGCATCATAGGTTGGTGTTTGCATAGTTTCAACGTCATCGACTATAGGAGTGAGAGGTTATCCATCTCTATCCATATTATCGGATGACCAGGAGTATCCGATCTCTTGCTGCGGCGTTACGAGAGACCCTGTAGAAGAAGTTATGCAGTGTTCGCTCGCACTTGCCTACTACGAGATGGCTGATCGATGGGAACTTCAACGGCACCCTTGACATCAAGGATCACCTCAGGCCACGACTCAGCAAAGACATGGGAGCGGAGGATTTTTGGGATTTCATTGATTCTCATTCATTGGTGGATTTCCCGCCGACCAACTATAGATTCACATGGAGGAGCACATCATCGTCGTCTGCCCGATCGAGGCTCGACCATTACTTGGTATTCATAGAGCTAGCAGACGCCCATCAGTTAAAGGAGGTTCAGGCTATGGAGAGGCCTTTTTTGGACCATACCCCACTCACGTGTTTCAAATTCTAGTGCTCACGGCTTATGGAGGAGGGTTTTAAAGCAGATTGCTAAATAGTGGCACACCATAGCTCCGGGGGACTCCGTGGCAAGGACACTAGCCGCAAGATTAGAGGCACTACGAGACTTCTCATGCAGCACTAGAGACAGATCCGCCTTGATAGAGAGAGGCTCTCGCGGGGATTTTTCTTTTTTATCAGCTCGAGGACTCTCGAGACCTCATCTAGAGGAGGCTGCCGAGCGTTGACATCACCAAGTGGTGATACAGGTAGAGGACAAGAAGGTGGAAGTGTAGTGGAGACAACGCTCCCAACAGACATGGCGACAAGAAGGAGATGCAAACACTAGATTCTTTCATCTATATGCGGGCGGCTATCACAGATCAAACATGATCGACCGAATTTGAATACAAGGGAGGAACGTCACCGACCACGATCGTATTGGTGCCTCCATCGCTGCTCACTTCAGGGCGACCTCACAGAGATCATCATCGTCTAGGTGGCGATGGTCTACGCGGGGCCTCCCTTATTGCAGGACATCGTAGACATTTACATTTCTTCATTGTTGCAGGACATCATGGAGGCGGAGGTTATGCAAGCACTATGTAACCTCAATGGCGTGGGTTCACCAGACCATGATGGCTTTTCGGTATTTTTTTACAGGGAGTTCTAACACATGCTGAGGGAGGATGTTAAGACGGTTATTCAGCAGTTCACCAGGGGGAATCAGGGCTTTGAGTGCTTAAACCGGTTTTTGCTTTTCATGCTGCCCAAGCGCACTCCGGCGGAGGATATTGGTGACTTAAGACCGATCACATTATCAAATGCTATATACTTTATCGTGGCAAAGTCAGCGAACCGACTGAGAGATGTGCTTAACAATTTGGTTCACCTTGTCCAGTCGGTTACACCATTGCCACATAGATCCTTACCGCATGGAAGGGCTCAAGGAGATGTGGTTTTCTTTGGTAGGTCGACTTCTCCAAGGCATATGACTTGGTCTCTTGGCCTTTCTTATGACATTCTTTGCAAATGAGGGGCTATCTGCCGACCTGGATCTCCTGGATGAAGAGATGCATCTCCATAACCTCATTCTCAGTCTTGGTCAATGGGCGATCGATGGGGTTGGGTCCATCCCCAGAGAGGGGTTAGACAAGGGTGCCTTCGATCACCTATGCTTTTTTGTGCTGGAAGCTAATGCTTTAGCCTGACGAACATTCTCGACTTGCACCGCTGGCATCATCAAGGGTTTCTCGCCAGAGAGCACCACAAACAGAGTGCACGGTTGTGGAGGCACGATGAACCACAATCATGGTTGAGTTGTTCGGAGTGACCTCAAGATTACAAATAAACCATGCAAAATCATCGTTTATCCCATTTGGCATGACAGCAGGGGAGGCAGATAGTTGTAGTGTGGAGCTGCGCACCCCTGTCAACACCCTAACGATCACTTATCTGGGACTACCATTATTCGACGGGTACATTGATTAGCGGGTGGACACTAGATATGGAACGATTGGAACACCGATTGCAGGGCTCGAGCTCGAGGACGCTATCGGGGGACGGACACGTGGTCCTTTTGATATTAGTTGTTTCATCACTTCCTATATACATGTCCGTGCTGCGGATGCCGATACTTATGCATTGACACAATCCAGAGCATGTTTTTTTGAAGAGGATGTGGTGCACATAGATCAAGAGCTCACTTGGTAGCCTGGAGAGAGATTTGTCTACCGATTTCAGATGGGCGACTTGGGGTCCGGAATCTTTGCTAGACTAACCGAGTCCTCCTAGCTCGATGGGTAGGTTGGATCATGGGACCAACATATGACCTATGGAGAATAGTGTTTTTTGCCTGCAATGATAGTGACCTCTCATGGGAATCATGGACCCGACTATCGAGAGGCACATCACACTTCTGTCAGGGGACCTCCATAGTCCTGCCACAGATGCAACCTTTCTTCTTAGCTTCCCTAGGCTCAAGGACTAATTTCGCTTTCTATACCCACGAGTCGACGCTAGGAGATACATTGGCAGAATCCTTTCCCCGATTTCCCGCACTCCCTACAAGCCCGAGGGCCATAGTCAGCGAATGTTGGGCGGTGGCAGACGGATCAGGAGCTAGCACATGGACCTTGCTTTTCTGCTCAGGCCTATCATATGAGCGTTTTGATGAGCTTCTCAGACTATTAGATAGGATATCGAGATACCAACCACACCTCTGCGACCGATGGGTGGCGCTGGCTATTAGGCCATTACTCAGCTAGCGTGGTATACAAGCAACTTCTCCCAGACAGCACGACCCCATGATCATGAGGGACGCATTTTGGCACCTGCTTATACCACTTAAAATAAAGATTTTTCATTTGGCTCTTCAGGATTGGCACCAGAAGCAGACCCCGCATGTGCTCTGTGCAGGACGACCGAGGAGGATGTTGCACACCTTTTCTTCACCTGCCCCATTGCCATAGAGACATGGCGACACGTGGGGCTCGTGGACATCGACACAGTAGGAGCGAATAGGTTTTTGGCATGACTCAGGAGCCTTGGTATGCATATCAACTCGAGCTGGTGACAGATCTGGACAGGAGCCATGGCAGCCGCATGGGCAATTTGGATGCAAAGGAGCCGTACAATTTTTAGGGATAAGAGATTCTACATCGAGAACATGTGCATTTTCAGTCTCACTTTAATACAAACGAATGACTACCAAGCTATGTCATCCTTCTCCTTTTCAGAAAAAAGGCATAATATAATATTGATGGTTTTCATGTTAATAAACTTTGATGTAAAGGATATTTTTGAGGCAAAACATGTATATGGTTTACAAAAAACCTTAAAAAAATAATATTAAGATAAAAAGAAATTATGAAAACTCTTAGGTACACACACAACCAAGGTTCATGTTAAATTATTAACGGATGATACAATTATGTGCTTAGAACATCAAAGAAACAAAGTGAGATGCTTGAGACATCAATAGATCATGTATTTAAGAAGAACAAACGGCTAGATGACTTAATATTTTTACTATCACTATCATGTATCACCCACCTCCTTGTCTTAGCCCTCTGCTAAATCTGATTTCCTTTTCCCAAAACATAGCATAGATTCATAGTATCCCTCTTATAGAACACTAGTTCTGTTTTACCTCTGATTGGTCATAAGAAAACAATGATAATTAAAGAATGATATGATTGTGCTTAGAACATCAGAGAAACAAAGTGAGATTCTTGAGATATCAATGAATCATGTATTCAAGAACAATAGGCTAGATGAACGAATGATTTTTACTATCACTAAGATATAACACCGACATCCTTATTTTCGTCCTCTCTTAAAGCTGTAACTTCCTTTTCCTAAAATATAGCATAGATTCATGGAATCCCTCTTATAGAAAGCTGGGTTTGTTTTAACTCTGATTGGTCGTAAAAGAATAATGATAAAATTGTCAAATAGTGTTTACTTTCTGTAGATATCAGAGGTTGCAAGTATATATGAAAGGCTGACTTTTTCATGTGTTCTCACTTGATTTTAAGCTTGTGGTTTCAAATTATTCTGATAGAAAAATTACAGCTATCTATTGTCTGTCTTCCAGGAATATCTTAGAGCTTAAGAACTTTTGAATCATTTATCTCCTATGTTGAATAAATAATTGACCACATGATAGCTACATAAGTTTGTTAATGAGTAAACAACTTAATATTGTACATTTGTAAACCGTCATCGTGCCTGTTCATATCTATGATCATAGCTACCATAGAAAAATTTGTCAAAATTGTTCAGCACTCCTGTTCACAAAATAAAATGTTTGTTAGTTTTGACAGTACATACTTTCGCAATATTTTTATGTATCAAAGAGTTAAGTTCTTACAATTATAGCCTACTTTATAGACCTCATAACATTCATTTCCTTTTGCAGTTAACTGTGCTGACTGTGTACATATTCTTATATGGGAAAACATACTTGGTGAGTTTCTTTATCTTTGCAAAGTTAATTCAGATTTTTGTTCATGTTAAACTCTTTATATACGCACATTTGGTAGTCTTTTTTGTTTCCTTGATTTTTTTTTCTCTTTTTGTGTAATTATTCTACTTCTATTTAATATATGCGGTAGGGTCATATTCAATGCATTGCTTATCTTTTGATTTTTCGGAGGTAATATGATTCAATCAACTTAAAAATATTCGAAGTACGAAGATTAGTCATATTAATATATATTCTATGATAATGGTACAATGTTAAATGTGTTATATTTTTGCTTCAATATTAAATGTTCGATCATATTTTTTGCACAATGTCTTGCATGCATTTTGTTAAAAAAAATTGATGAAAATGTTTGATTTGTCAAAGTTAACTTTTATTTTTTCTTCTATTAAGTTTATAATAGAGAATTATACATTGAATATTTTTTATACAAGTAAAACATTTTTTGTGTAATTCATAAGTATTTGATTCTTCATATTTTCACAAAAAAATTTAGAATAATCGGGATCGAGATTTGCCGATCCAAATGGGAATCTCCCGAACCCGATCCCAGTTCAAACCTCCCAGTTCAAACCGAGTCAGAAATGAGACTAGTTGTCTCTTTTCTGATAAAAATCGGGTCGGTACCGGGATAACTTCATTTCCAGCCCGAACCCGGTTATGCACACCCCTATACGCACACACTTATTTCTTCATTACTATTCCTGATATACTGTGTATGCAATATGTTATCGCACTAAAACAATGGGCTTTTGTGGATGTAAAGTGTTAATGTATATATAATGAATGTGTTTCAAGCTGCATGTGGGTCATCGGATGAGGCAAGGATGTGACAGAACTGGCACATCTAAGGACCCACATGTTTGCTATACATGTAAGCTACACGTGCATTATTGCCTTATATATAAGTTTTTCTTTCAAAAACTGTAATTTTTGTTTGAAAGAATTTTCCTCTTGTGTTGTTGCTTCTTCAAGATTAAGTTTCAACTCCTTTCGACTTTTGATTTAGTTTACTGAGTAAGCAGATCTGTGTGCCTTTGATATGTTAGATTGACCACATAACCTAGGGTTAAGAAACTGAAACTATTCTATGTGAAATGAAGTTAAATTAGCAACATCTGTTTTCTGGAGAGTTAGGGTTTTTTTTGAAGTGTAAGGGATGACCAACAAAAGTTCCCCAATGTGCATTTAATTTTTTTTTAAGCGTAAAGGGATGACCAGTAAAAGTTCTCCAATGCATTGACCAACTGTTGTTTTCAAGCATCTGTATCTTCATTAGGCTCATGCTGTTTGTTAAAGATTATTTACGTTTGCTTTGCTGAGAAGTATTTCTCTCTAACATATCTGGTCTTTTTATATATCTTCCTTTTAGCGGTCTTTAGAAACCATGATCCATTATAGATCAACATAAACGTACTGATTGCTGCAATGCTTAACAAGTGATTATTGATGCAGGCATTATCTGGAGTCGGTGAATCTATTCAAGAAAGAGCTAACATATTACAGAATACTGCTCTTGATGCTGCTCTAAACACACAATTCCTTTTTCAAATTGGTGTCTTCACTGCAATTCCAATGATTTTGGGCTTCATACTAGAACATGGTTTTCTTACGGTACTTACCCATTACTCTTGTCTTGTTGTTGAACTTGTATATCCTGCAACCAGAAGTTTTTTTGTTTCTTGCTTTCATGAACTCTAAAATATCAATAATGTCCAGTAAGAAAGTTAGATTTATGTATAGGTTGAGATGGATTTTTTCCACCATGATATGCCCTTCAAGAACTCATTTGTCCTAACTTCTTCAAAAAAAAGACTCATTTCCCCAAATTTTAGCATTTAGAGCTTTGCTCGTAGAATTTTATTAGGAATTATTAAGTTATATAGATTATATGATGTTGGAAAATGTGACTTTAAGCAATATATCTAAATATCAGTAATATGGTCACTTATGGCTATAGGATCGGTCCAGGAAAGTTATGAAACACACGTCTTAGTTTCACTGAAGTAGTAATTTAGGCATAGGATACTGTTGGCCCTTAGATTTTGATCCCTGATGCAAATTGGAGTCCCAGGTAGCGATGGAGCTTATTTTCCATGTAATTGTGTATAAAATCAATGAATTGTGGATTTTGTTGCTCAAGCTTGTTTTCCTACACTATTTTGAAGTTTCGACAAAAGCTTTACTAACCGTGGGTTTTTTCTCACAAGAGATGCTGTTCTGCAACAATGGTTTTGGCTAGTAATCTTTTAAGAAAGTAATCTTGCTGATACAGTAAATATTGTAATATGTTACAAGCCTTGTTACTGTTTCAATGCAGATTGATTTTACCTGTATTAATGATAGATCTTGTGTTGAGTGGATAATGCAACGTGATTTAGGAGGGAAAATGGTTTTTCGCCTAATGGTTAATGACGTTCAGATGAATTTGTTTTTTGCTTGTAACAATTCATTTTGTCCACTTTTTGTTAGCATGTTATATTTCCTGACATGATCTGTATTTTCTCTTTCTGTATACAATTTTGTACTGAAGGCAAACTATTTGTCCTCTTATCATGTGTCCATTTGTGATTGATTTTTATGCAGGCTGTTGTTAACTTCACAACAATGCAATTTCAACTTTGCTCTGTGTTTTTCACATTTTCTCTCGGAACTAGGACACATTATTTTGGCCGCACAGTTCTCCATGGGGGTGCCAAGGCAGGACAATTCAGCTTTCTTTTTTTTATATGTTTTACATATTGACATGCTTGAGATCTATTAAAGATTGTGTTAACTCTGTTTGCAGTACCGAGCAACTGGTAGGGGCTTTGTTGTTCGTCATATAAAATTTGCTGAGAATTATAGGCTTTACTCTCGCAGCCATTTTGTTAAGGGGTTTGTCATCTGACTAAATTATGTAAACTAAAGTCAGTTTCCAAGGAAATCTTATTATTATCTGTTTTCCTATTTGCAGGTTAGAGGTTGTTCTTTTGTTGATGATATACCTGGTGTATGGTTTTAATGACAGTGGAGCTATAGGATACATCTTACTCTCTATCAGTAGTTGGTTCATGGCAATATCTTGGCTTTTCGCTCCCTATTTGTTTAATCCATCTGGTTTTGAATGGCAAAAGTGAGTATTTCACTTTTTCTTTTGAATTGCTTGGCTAAAATTGTGAACACCGGAGAGCACTGCTTTAAGTTGAACCTTTTTTTCTCTTCACAGGGCTGTGGAGGACTTCCGTGACTGGACTAATTGGCTATTTTATAGAGGTGGAATTGGAGTTAAGGGGGAGGAAAGCTGGGAGGCTTGGTGGGATGAGGAGATGGTATGTTATTTCGATCTGTTGATTTATGAGTAGTTTGTTATCTTACTAAAAATGAGATTTTGCTTTCAAAAATGTTACACTTATCTCTTGATATTAGATGATAATTTTTGTTATAACTGGTAGGTACTTTTATAACATTAAGATAAACTGTTGCCTGAATAGAGGAAAATATTTTTATTGTACTCGCATTAATGCAATGTATTATTTTTTGGTACCTCCATGTGGGTGTAATTCTTGGTAGTCTGTACTCTACTTCTATGCATGCAAGGCATTGTTCCTTGTGAAGTTTCTACTGAAAAACCATGGCATCTCGATCTGAAAAATATATAGCATCTGCATAAAGAATATATACAACTCAAATATTATATTTCAATACTGGTCGAATTAAGAAATGTGATACGTATGCATCTCATGTGCAATACTATGAAAAGTCTGCAGTAGAAATAAATAGGTTAGTACCGTGGGCTAGAATGAAAGTTTGTGTTTGTGCTGTACTTATTCTTGGGGAAAGCGTATTTGTTAGTTTCCCGAAATTTGCTATTCCAAAATGGGTTTCTTATTACTGGCGATGGATACATGATGTGTCAATGATTAAATTATGTTTGATTCAATGCAAGTGAAAATCTGGAATTGAATTTCCTGTGGTGTTTGAATTACACGCGATAGTATATTTGAATAGACATAAATTGTTGATTGAAAAATCATTTGTAGTAGTTTTCTATTTGTACTTTTCATTTAAACGTATCTATTAATTAATTTTAAAATATTTAATAGTGTTATAATATTAAATTATTTTACTTATATTAATTTGTAATTTCTTCTCATTATATTTTGACAATTACTTTAATGCAAATTTATGAAATTTTAATTCGTTTTTTAATTTTAATATTACATGTTGAAATTCTAGTTTATTTTGTCATATTATACCATCTTTTATCCCATCCAAGCTTCTGCTAGAATAATCGCTTAACCCCAAAGAAAATATACAGATAAACTTTTCTACATGTGGTAATAAGGCTTTTCCACGTGTTGCAGTCAATTTTCCATCTGCTACAGTATGGCTGCAGTTTTAATCCAACAGAAACATTCCAATATAAAAAATTAACAAAACTTTGACATAGTAGTAAATATGTTAGTGGCACTTACTGGTAAGTTCAGCCACCACATACTAAACAAGCCCTGGGAACTCGTGGTGTCATGTAATATTGACTTCAGGCACAACCCATTGTGCTGCCAGCCATTATAAAGAAAGTAAATCAGAAAACTCAAGTGAAATAGAAGAATTATCTATCAGTAACTGCTTTCAGATGGTGAGCTGATTGAAAATGACCTGCCCTTTATCACTAAGGTGAAGGATGTGAAATCTCGGGAAAAAAGAACAAAAAATACATCACCAATTGAGCAAATCTCCTCAGCATCAAGTGCATCTTAGTTTCAAGTTGTGAACTATATATCTGGGATTAACAGTGGAAGAAGGGGAAGAGTGAGGTCAAGAGTCAAATTTGGGAGAGGAAAAAGTAGAATGGAGAGATCAGAAAGTTCCAAAAAATTGCTTCAAACCTGTTTCATACTATGAGGACTCATTAATATATAATCGCTTAAAGTTTTATTTTTCTATTTTGAACGAAGGAGCATGCAAAGACTAAGGAGGAGCTTAGAAATTTAGTAATTATACAAAAATATTACTCATGATCATTTATCTTATCTTTTCTGTGTCAGTCTCACATACATACACTTCGAGGAAGGATATTAGAGGTTATTTTGAGCTTAAGGTTCTTTATCTTCCAATATGGTGTTGTATATAAGCTCCATGCTTCTGGAACAGATACCTCATTGATGGTAAGGATATGTTGCGAACTATAATAATTTTTCATCTCCTGAAGCCAATGATACTTAGTCTGTTTATCATGTTATTCGTTGTGTTGTAGTATATTTGTTACAGTTTATGTACCATGTTCATATTGTTTTCTGAGAGACCATTTTCAGATTGTTATGTAACTGTGGGACTACCGGTGTTCTGTTAATCTAACGTGCTTTCACTAATATAACATTACATCTGCATTGCAGCTCTAATATATGTGCATGTGAAATTAGGATGAACACATTTAATGTTTGTATGAAAATCTTGATGTATCTGTTGACTACATATATGAGATTGTATATAAAGCCAAGGTTTAGAAAGTGCAACTTAGAGAGGAAGTAATAGAAAATTTGAAAAATGAACATCTAATGGAAAAAAAATTGGTGTTGCTGATTCAAACATGAACTCTAAAATTATTAGTATCATCTTGATTCCCTCTTGTACTTCCTGTATATCTTATCTGCTTGCCAAATCTATTTTGCATAACATCTCACCAAAAATTCTAACTTGTGTTGCTGCTTGATTGTCTTTATGCTATATTAAAATGCTAAAGTTCATTTATAGGAGAGAATGGATTTTATCTGCTCAGTAATGTATGATGTTATGATAATTCCTTGTTTGAATAACCAGAGATTATTGCCTGTGGGTGGAAAATTTGCTTTCATGAAATTTAGAATCTGACAATTTTTTAACTTTACTAGGTATATGGAGTTTCATGGATCGTGCTAGCTGGACTATTTCTTCTTTTCCTGGTTTGTAACTGGCATTAGCAGCAAAAGTGAATGACTACATAAATGATGTTATATAACATGAAAACTGGGCACTACAGATTTTCTATTCTTTCTTAACAGGTTTTCACGTTCAGCCAGAAGGCATCTGTTAACTTCCAGCTGCTGTTGCGCCTCATACAAAGTATCTTATTCCTAATGGTTTTAGCTGGTTTAGCTGTTGCAGTTGCATTGACAGATTTATCAGTAACAGACATCTTTGCTTGTATCTTAGCATTTGTACCAACTGGATGGGGAATTCTTTCTGTGAGTTGGCTTCTTCCTTTATTCCTTAGTTATTTTACCCTTTGGTAAATTTACATTTCTTTCTCACAATTTTGTTGCCTTTGATTGTGATTTGAACTGCAATTTATTGGTACTTTATTTATGCTTAATTATACATTTTGGACCATCCAAAAATAATTATACATATTTTAATATATAGCTGTAAACATAAACAAGCTTTGTAATTAGTTATATTGTAATATTTGGTCAGCGTTGTAATTTGTATCAAAAGTTAATTTGTTGAAAAAGTAAAAAAACTATCATTTGTTTGGTTAGTAACAACTTGTTGAACAATAATATGATCTGTATAGCATGTTTTTTTTTCTAGATTATGGTTCTTATTTTAAGAATTAAAAGAAGTTTTCTTAGTTAACATCATTCAGGAATGCTATTTGTCAACAATGGGTGCACGTGATTTTGCAGTAGTTGCATCTTGTTATAATGCATTATTGACCATCAATTTCCAGATGTGGAGATTAAAAAATTGTCATGGCCACACATGTTCTTGTATTAAGATTTCCAGCAAGGTCACCCTTTTTTCCAGAAAACAAAAGGATTTCTAGAAAAAATTGATGTTAAGTTTAGTGTACAATGTGATTAACGAAAAAGAAAATGAGACACATGCTCTTGTCCGGCCCTTTGGACAGAGATTGTGCATCTTGTACAATATTAGCCTCATAACATTGAGTTTAAGGCAACCTTATTATATTTTTACCATGATTCCAGGTTGGGCTTTTTGCATATTATCAAACCCATCCGTGAAAACTAGAGAAGATTTATTACACCTTTTGGCATCTTAATGTCATTTATATGATTTCTGGATTGATATTTTTGTCATTGTTTGAACTCCCATAATCCAGAGGCATTCATTTACTTTTAATATTATTGTTTTTATTCAGATTGCTGTGGCATGCAAGCCTCTAATGAAGCAAATGCATTTATGGAAATCGATACGCTCTCTTGCTCGACTTTATGATGCTGGTATGGGAATGTTTATCTTTGTCCCAATAGCCATTTCGTCATGGTTTCCGTTTGTATCGACTTTCCAAACTCGCCTTCTCTTCAACCAAGCATTTAGCAGAGGGCTGGAGATTTCTCTGATCCTTGCTGGAAATAATCCTAATCCTGGACTGTGACAGCTACAATACCTTAATTGGTAAAACTAATCATTTTCAATGATGCAGTATGGAACTCAATTTTGTAATATATGTTTTACTAAAGGGACTGGATTTTGTAGAGCACAGAAAATAGTGGTGCTCTGATATCAATTATGTTTATGTAACAGTGGATTTTGTAATATATATTTTATGGAAGAGTCAGCAATGGTGAGCTTTGATATCTATTGATGTATGGACAGGAAAATTGTTCCGCTTTAAAGTGGAGTTATTTCAATCACAGCCAGTTGGTATACAGAAAATGTAATTTTTAACATGTGCTGTATTCTTTTGTGCATTGCACTTTTGCCTTTGTGAAATGAATGTTATTTAAGATTTGTGATTGTCTCATTTCGCAGCACATGCTGTGGGGACCAGTGAAGTCATCGAGATCACGATTTAGAAAAAATAGTTCCCAAGAGTGGTTATGCTTGTCCGCGTTGATCATGAACATGTTAGCATATTCTAATGTTTATAATTGATATAGGTGATGATGATGCTTGCATGATTGTTAGGATCGGACTTAGTTCGAATAGATCACAAGTTTAACAGTTTGGGATAAAAAGGACATTAAATGAGTCTAGATGCCTTCATATTAGTCAGTAGTCAATAAATTTAAACGAGTTTATGTTTTTTATATTAAAAAAATATTTAATGTTGATAGTATATTGATTATTTTTAAATTATATTAGATTTTAGAGTTCAAATTTGATCGGTCTACTTCAAAAATTGGAGGCGTTTCATTGAATTGAACCAGCTCAATTCGGAGAAATAGTTGTTGAATCATTCAGCTGGATGGGGATTTGATTTTTGTAAAATAAAAATAATAACTATGGCCTTTGGAAATTCTGCTCCTTCCATTTTAGCGAATGATCTTTAAAGGGATTTTCTATTAATAGTTTTTTTTTCAGTCATAACGAATGTTAGTTAAGAGATTACATTCTTTCAAATTTGAGTTGATATATTAATTTAGTATTATTTTATCTTGTTATTCGGTTCGATTCGACTATTTAGTTATTAATTTGGTTCTATCGGTCTAATATCGGGTTGATATCCTCTGATTCTACAACCTTGAATGTGGCTGACCATTGGCAGCTTGAAACTATTTGTAAAAAAAAAACAATTTCAATATATTTCCACATTCCAATGTTCTCCATTATAAGTAAGGGTGTTCATCTAACTTGATCTCAAATTTGACCCTGGATTGGGTCGGATTGATAATAAATTAGTCATCGAATTCGATCCAAACCAATATATATTGGATTGGTTGAATCGGATCTGATCATAGATTTATCCGATTTAAATTTCATATATTTTTTATAATATTTAACATGAATATATTTTTAGAAAAGAAAGAAATCTATTTTTCAAAGATTTGTAATCCTTTTAAAAAAAATAAAGTATAATTTTTTAATATATTTTAATTTAAAATAATATAATTTTTTTATCAATAATAAGTTGATTCAAATTTAATAAAAATATATAAAAATTCGGATCATTGGATTGAATAGTTGATCGAGTTTGAAAAGTTGAAATCCGTACTTGAACCCTTAATGATCGGGTTTGATTCGATAACGATCCAATTCGATCCAATTAAAATTGGATCGACTCAACTCGTCTCATCGGGTCGATCTGACACGGTGAACTCCCATATAATTTATCTTCTACATTTGGCACTCTTCGAACCGTTTTAGACATTTGAATTACATGGTTGCTTGACATGGTTTTGTGTGTGACAGTTCGGAGTTAACTAAATTGTGTGTCAATGTATGCCATAATTGAATTGTTGATTTGGACAAATGATCACCAAATGTAATAAAAGAAATTCTACACATATTGTTCATACATAATCTCAAATTTACATACATATTTTTTTGAGTTTCTTACCTCATTTTTCTTATTTGTTTATATAATTCTCGTACAGAGTCACATATATAAATATGCATATAGACGATATACTTCTACACCTTATTGTTCCACATTTACACTTTGTTCTTTCTCTCCCTTTCTTCTCCAAATCACATTTATTAAATATATTATATCCTGAAAACAAGCATGATTAATTCTCTATAAAACAACATTCATGTATATGTTGGCTATTGTTTTTATTCTAGTACAAAATCTGTTGAGTCTATCAAACTACTTTTAAACTATTGGTGATAAAATTGTCACCCACCCAACTTTTTTGTCTTCTTGAAGTTGTACAAGATTATTCTTTTTATGAAGGAAAACATGACATAATAAATAGAGGGGGAGACAAACTAGACGGCACTATAGTGTTATAAAGGAAAATAGAAGGCTAAGGGCCTGTTGGCAACTATTATTTAGAGTTAAAAAAACTTTGGAAGGTCATCAATACTCTGGAAAAATAAAATCAACTCAGACTTCATTTTTTTTCCAGCGACAAATCTAAGCTCTCCTCATCGTTGTTCTACTTTTTCCTAAAGTGAATTTGCTCTGCCCCGCCGAACTATATATATATTAAAGTTCTTTTAGTTATGGTAATAAAAAAAGGAGTTATAATTTTTAATATATGTATGATGGAATTTTTCCTAAACTCATATCATCCAAACATTCAAAAAGACAAATTTTCTGTTGGATAAAAAACAAGGGAAGTTACTTTTCAAAAAGTGACTTCCTTAGTAAATTTCAAACCATTGGAAAATTTGCAATGGATACCAAACATGCCCTAATATTGGGGCTCATTCAGGAACCCAAAAGTTGAAAAATCAAGATTTCGGAAGACAGTTAATTTGTTATGGAGAAAGTCTCCTACAAAGAAGAGGATACTAAAGCAGATGAAGAGATATTAAAGTTGAGAAGTGATAGTTTCTCTATTCTTGTCTCATATTTTGTAATCTGAATCATGTATTCAATGCATAACTTGAATATACTCATAATGTTGAATCCAATATGTGTAGTTAGACTTTTTAATCTTCTAGTGATGGTGTAGTTGAGAATGTAATTTGAATTAATGGAACCATTTATTTTTAATACATTGTGAGTTTCATTTTAGATTACAAAGGAACCATTTACTTTCAACCAATGTGAGTTTCATTTTATATTGTTGTTTTTGGATCTATTTTCAAGTTGGTTGAGAAGTTACCTCATTATTTTCTGAAATCTAGGAAGAGAGGAGAATCCTGTGTTAAGAATCTTATTTAGGAATTAAAACTTACTAATTTCTAAATCTCTATGTGGAGTAATGATCAAATTTTTTAGTTGGTTTATACAGAAAAGTCCCTACTGCTAAGTAATCTTACTCATGTTAAGACACTCCTAAAATAAGGAGTTCAAGTTTTCTTTGTCTTGATGTGGAATTCCTAATGTAAGATTGACATCTTTCTTTTGGATTTTGATGGATACTAAAGAGACAATGTTCTATAGTTAAATTAATAGATTTATCTTCTACAACTCTATCTTAATTGATATGTCATGATATTGTTATATTCCTTTAGATCTTAAGGAGCTATTGATTTGGTTTAATTTATTCAGAAACTTTATTTGATTGGTTTTTGTGGAAACACATCAAACTGGTTATAAACATCACTAGAAACTGAACTTTAATGGTTTCGAGTTTATTCCATATTACTTCTTAGATGAAACCTATCCTTAATAGATCAATTTCTTGACTACACTAATTAGTTATGTTGTCTATGTTTGTTAGTTTAATTCTTGCCTTGAAACCAAAATACCAAAATTGCCATTTACAAAATCTGCTAACTACAAACTCTTTATATGTTATTTTTTGTTTTAGTTTAGTTATCTTTAAGGTTAGTTGATTATGTCATATTAGTCCTTTATTTTCAGTTCACCATAGATATGATAACTGAGATTAGCTACTTGCAGATTTGAGGATAACTAAGGATTAAAACTTGATTGAATCCCTTTCATATTCATGCACCATAGTTTAGCACACTATATAAAAGATAACATTAAATTTCATTACTTCATTAGTGTTTGGCTACATAATTATCACATTACAACACTCACCATATTCTTCAAACTTTACATACACCCATGGCACATTTCTCTCGTCAAGTTTTTTGCATCATTGTTTATATTTCTAGCGTCCAACAATTTGTTAGTTTTTTTTGGTAGTTTGATTTATTTGCTTAGCAAATTATGTTATGCTATTGTTCAACTCTTTTTTAACAAAATTATTTTATTATCTAACCCTTAATCACTTGTCTTGAGTTTTGTTTTCTTACTCAAACAACTTTATGTGGAAATTTGAAAGCTTCAAAACTTTATTATTTGAACCAGGTGCAAAAAAAAGAAAAAAAAACAAGAGTAATACACTATTTATGGCAACCCCTAGAATTCTAAAAGATTATTATGCACCTAATGCTCAAGGAAAGCCTCTTTAGGAACTATTCCCAATGCTCATTTGATTTGAAATCATCTCCGGTGATAATGTCTAGAAACATTAACTAGTTCACATAAACAACTTTAAGGAAACTTGTGGTACCTCGCATTACAATGGAGTGCCCACAAATGCCGTATACATGAGATTATTCCCTTTCTTAGAACTTAGTGATAGATCCATAGTGTGGCTAAGGATATTACTACCTAAGATCAATTGATACAAGTTTTTCAGTATGAATATTATCCACCCAACTAGACATCCCAAATTAGGAACCAAATATTTGAATTTTATTAGAAGGATGCTGGAAATACATATAAAGCTTGACAAAATAATTCAAGAATTTCTCATGATATGTCTTCATCGTGGATTAGAAAAATGACAGTTTAGACTACCCATCTAAAGTGATCTTAGATAATGCAGGTGGTTGGTTCTTTTTGCATCCAAGAAGCCTCTCATGGAGAACTTAGCCAAAAACATCACTTTCTAACAATTGACAAAGCAAGGATGCCAACTCCAAAACATGAGTTTGATAGTTTAGAAGCTCTATTTGTAAGAATGGAAGAAATGTTGCAAAGATGCTAAGTCTTACACCTCAAGTGAATATCGTTGCTACTCTAGAGGCCTAATATAAAGTGTGTGGAAACTCAGGACACCCAATAGAAAGTTGTAATGTAATTAATGCAATCTCAATATGAGCAATAAGGTTATGGTGCAAGACAATCTAATGAGTACTACAATCACTACAAGAAAATTGATATTTAAGAGCAAACTTTCGTCGTTAATTTGCTTGCCAATTGCAAGCAAAGGGAGAGTGAAGCACAAGGCGATCCATCAATTTTTTTCTTAAAAAATTAAGACTTTTCCAAGCAATTCCACTACGGAATTAACAAACAAAATGTTGATCAATAAAATAGATTGTTAACGAAGGACATAGTGACTGATATTTCGAGCAAATGTTTGCTCACAAATAATAACAAATTATTTTTTTATAACACATCTTCTATTTCAATAGCGAGGATTTTACAAGGCATCAATGAGAAAATGTTTGCTCGAAAATAATCAATAAATTGTTTTTTTTCATAACACAATTTTCAGTTTTATTAGTGATGACTTAATGAGTAAATATTTGCTCACTAAATCTTTTAAAACCCTACGCCTCCCTGATTTCTCTTCTTCCTAGTACTAGACAAAAGCTACTCTACCCCTTTTCATGTCATTGCTTGCTCTGAGCTACCAAATAAGACCTCTTCGACCTCACCGAAACTCATATCAGACTTCCATGTACCTCGTCATCTCCGAGGTAACACTTTTTCCTCTCTTCTCTATTTTTTTCTCTCCTTTTGCCTCTCTTATTTTATTTTTTTCTTCCCTCTCACCAATGACGACCAACTATCTGGCGATGGGGAGGGTGTCATCGCCTTTCTTACACAGCCATGGGGCCATGTAGGGAGGGCGGCGATGACTCCCTAAGCAACTTGGGAAAGGCACACCACCTCCCTATACGACCATGGGAAGGGCGCATCGACCTCCCTACTGCAGTGGCCGCGGGGCCATGGGGAGGGTATGCCACCTTCCCTACATGATAGCGTGAAAGCTGTTGGCCACGCGACCACGGGAGGACGTGCCATTCTCCATACACGGCCATGCAGTAGCTGCTGGACCAGCACTGAGGGAAGGAGGGGTGTCATCCTCCCTACACGACTCCTGCTGGTTGTGCCGCCCCTCCCTGCACGCCTATTCGATCACGACTAGCCACGCAAAGTTTGCGCCACCCTCCTACATGATCATAGGGAGGGTGCGCCTCCCTCCCTACACAACTGCAGTGAGGGTACAACACCCTCCCTATATACACGACCACGGTGAGAGTGCACGCCCTCTCTACACGCTTGTGTAGCCGCGGGGAGGGTGCACCTCCCTCCTACATGTTCGCAATGCTATGGGAACATAGTAGGGCATGTTGTGCTCCCTAAGCGGCCACACAATCACCCAACATCAGGCTAGTGAGGGTGTCTCCATCAGCATTATTTTATGTTAAGGCATTATAATTTATTATTTTTAATTATATTAATTCACATCGCACGATTGTTCATTTTTCCTCATGTCATCCTACATGGTTGAAGTTGGATTTTTCATTGGAAAGATGAAGACTGCTACGTGGTTGAAAATTTTAAAAATGTAGTAGATGAATTTTTATGATTTGGATGTGAGGAGAAAAATGTGGCCGATTTCCTTGGTCAGTTTTGTTGTCCATGTGAAAAATGTAAAATCGACAAACGAAAAACAAGATTTCATGCGAAATGGATTTATATAAGAAAACTTTTTGTTGAATTACTTAAATTAGACTTTGCATGATGAAGATAAATTGAGAGTTGAAAGTTCTTCAACTATTGAACCATTAGATGATATAGAAATGTATGATTCACATATGTCGAGAGATGCAAAATTTTGTAACAAAAACCATCAAGATTAATCTATTATGGAGGAAAATTCAAATCCGACAGCTTTAACATTTTTTAATCTTCTAAAATATGCTAATGATTCTATTTTGGACAGTTGTGAAAAGCAAAATATTTTATCGACTGTGTCACAATTGATGATAAAATTGATGTGTGTTGTCTTGTGTTCAATCAACATAAGACTCATGTACAGATATGCAAGCAGTGTTGTGACAGTGTATATGTAAGATAGTGAATGAAAATAAACAATAAATTTTAAAACCTAAGATGAAACAACAATCCTGCAAGTGCACAACGATCGATTGCGATACTTCAAGTATCAAATCCACAAGGGGAGCTAAAGTAATTATAGAAATAAACCATTGTAATCTACCTAACTAACTATACCTAGCGAAATGATGTAAGAAAACTAAAATTAATAGAGATGTAGACTAACTGATTTTTGTGTTTTCAGAAGATTTGAGAAATGAAATAAAAGTGATATTATATAAAAAAAAGTCGAGGGTACAACAAGGATGCGAACTCTGGAGTTAGTATGTATCAGGGATGTAGGATGGTCTTCATTATTGGTAGGGTTATATGCTACGTTGGATCTCGGTGAAGAGAGGAATCACATATTCCTTTTCTGAGAGATGTCAATCACTCTCTAGTAGCTGATTGACATTAAAGAGTGAGAAGGAATATCAGAACATATCTAAGGTGGATATAATAGCTGCTTTGGGTTGAGGGTCTTTCGGCATACAATTCATGCATCACAGATATGCAAAACTAGTGATGGAGCTCACTACTGGATCATATGTGAATAAGAGGGGATGGTTCATCCTCCAATCATTCTAGGCATAGAAAGAACATGTAAGTTATTCATAGTTGCGGGAACATGAAATCATTTGATGGTGAATAAGAACCCAAAACATTACCAACGAAATCGTAAAATCATGAACACTTCAATCCAAGGATGCCCCTTGGTCAAGGTGTATCATCTAATGATAACGAGTGTGAATCAAGGAATACAACCGGAAACAATGGGTCAGTTCAAATCCGATTCAATCAATCCAAAGAACTCTTCACAAGTACTCAAGTTCAAACAAAAATCAATCAAACAGGTTCATGAAATAATTATCCAAAATAGTTCAACAAGTCTTAAACCAAAATATGAATCTTATCAATCATCCCCTAATACTAACTCCAAATGTATCCTATTAGTTAGAGATCATAATCAAAATACAAGAAGAAAGTTCATAAATGCTCATGGTTTATTCTTGCAAATCCTCTTCTCCCCTTGGTGATAGTTCTCCTCCGTCTTGTCCCCACGATGGAATGGAAGCGAATGATCGGAAGATGGCCCCCAAAAAGACGTCTTCCTTTATTTTCTTTATTCTTTTATCTCCTTTCCTTCCCTTTTGATTCGTCCTTACCAATCATGAGCTATCATAAA
Organism: Pontederia paniculata; assembly: GCA_001647135.1. Classification (NCBI taxonomy): domain Eukaryota; kingdom Viridiplantae; phylum Streptophyta; class Magnoliopsida; order Commelinales; family Pontederiaceae; genus Pontederia; species Pontederia paniculata. Next base: position 5,317 of record LTAE01004134.1, on the reverse strand, counting down.
TCTCTTGACTTTTAGTGATTCTGTCTTTTTCTAGCGCGAGTTGCTACGCCATGACGCTTCTCTCTGCGAGTGTGTGAAAACTTCTTCGCAAAGTCTTGAAACAAGAGTATAAAATAGCATCATTTTGTTCCAAATACATAAATTGGCAAACTTTCAGTGAGACAAGGATGCATTCATAGAAAAAATGAGAAATGAGTAAAACATAGAGGTTCAAGCTCAAAAGAAGATATGAAAATGACGTAAAATACATATTCAAAGGCCCAATATCGTGCACTTGATGCGTCACATAAAAAATCATAGTACAATATGACTGAGAGGTGTTTTGATAGTGTAAAATTATGTTACCAGTTATGAAAAACTTTGTGCAAATTTATATAAGTGCAAAAAATGATGAGTAAATTTAGACTAGAATATCAAAAGATCAATGCTTCCACTATCACTGCGTGTTGTATTCCAAGAAGAACATGAAACTTACAAGTTGTCATATTTGTGGAGAGCCTTGATTCAAACATAAGAAGAAATCGAGATATTCCTTTTTCGATGTTTAGATATGCAACTATGCATTTGACATCATGTGACTATGTTATGTGATTGTATTACTTATCCATAATTTGTTTGTTATGTGATGTTATTGTTATTTCACGTAAATGTAGATTTTATTTAATATTTGAAAATAAAATTTTCATGCAATTAGCGAGTAAACAATGAGCATTTAACTAAACTTCCCATAAGGTTTTTCTTGTATGAGTTTTTACGAGGGAATTGACGACTACATTACGTGTAATTTGTGAGAAAGTAACAAACAAATGCCAAGTAAATAACAAGTCATTAGCGAGGAAACAATCCGACACATTTTTTCAGTTAAAAAATAACGCATAGATTCGATGGTAATGCGACGAGCGAGTTCTAACTAATAAGCAAGGAATTTGCAAGAAAAATATTTTGTTATTGACTACGAGTAATTTTTCAGCAAGAAAATTGTTCCTCCCTAACTATTCGCAAGTAGCTATAACGGCCAAACAAGCACTTTTTGAATAAAAAAACACAAATTTTCTTGTAGTGAATCTTGACACCAAGATCACCTAAATCTCTTATATAGTGGCAACCATTTGACACAAGGCTAGAACCAAGTATTACAACCAAGAATTCTTCCTAAGATTAGTAGTGGCCTCAACAACCTTTCAATAATTAAAATCCTCAAGATACAAAATCATACCATGAACAATAAACTCCTATTCCTTTTAAATATAAGGTTGAAGATATTCTAAAAGTGGTCATAGAATACAAGAAAAGCAAGATAAGCTATGATGAACATGATGACACAAATGGAAATCATAGTTGCACACAATAAAATGTTGAAGAATCGTATTGCTCATCAAGTTGAAATTTCAATTAGACCTCATGGTATACTACCTAGCCAATCATAAGGAGCAAGTTCAAGCTATACATCTAACAAGTGTCAAGATAGTTGAAAGACCTATGAAAAACGCAATTGGACAACAAGCCCAAAAAAAGAATGAAGAAGAAAACCTATTGAAGAAATTGTGTAAGACACCAATGAAGAGTCAAATCAGAAAGAGTAAAAAAAAAGTTATTAAAGACCCTAAACTATTGATAGAGTGTAGATTGATATAAATCTTAATATGTCACTTCCACAATGGTTTAGCAACATCAAGTAGGATCAGTTTTTAGAAATTCTAAAGAAGTTATAAATCAATGTGCCATTTTTTAAGGCTATTCAAGAGATGTCTTCTTATGCTATATTTTTCAAAAACATTACTACAAAAAAAAAGGAGGATAAAAAAATATAAAATGGTGGTTATGGCTAAAGAAGCAGTGTTGCAATTCAGAACAAACTATCACAAAAAATCAAGGATTCAAGAATTTTCCCCATTTCTTTAAAGATTACAACAAAAAATTTAAAGAGCATTATGTGATCTTGAAGTCTCAATCAACATCATACCCTTATCATTGTTTAGAAAAATTGATGTGGACGAACTAGAACCAACTAATATGTCCTTACAATTATCTTATAGGTATGTGAAATACCCTTATGGAATCCTACAAAAATATTCTAGTTATAGTTGGAAATATATATATTTATATATGTTCCAACTAACTTCGTAGTTTTGGGCATAGACGAGGAGGTCATTCTTAGCTACGGAAGATTGACTATCAAATATGACAAGATACAATTGAATACAACATTTCTCAAATAATGAATTACCCTAATTATTTAAAGTATGGAGAGCTCACAGCTAACCAAATAGACCGAATGTGAACCAGATATATGTTTTCATACACAAAGAACAATGTGTCATGGCTACTTGGAAAATTGTGAGAAATCAATCAAGAAGAATTGGAACTCTAGCCTATTGTGGAACTATGGGCATATATGACTGCACTGAAACACCAATAGTATGTCACAGTCTCGAGGGAAGGCCTTCCACTTTCTAGTGAAGTTGGAACACGAGGCAATACTAGGCCACAAAGTTTTTAAACTATGATCTTGATGCAGCTGGTTAAGAACGTCTTCTTAAACTGAATGATTTAGATGAATTGTGTTGGTTAGCTTATGAAAACAACAAGAAATGTTCTTATAGACTTGATTTAAGGGGACTGTATAAGGAGCACACAGAGATGTAGCACGACAAACCATCAAGCAAAGAGAACTTTTTTTTCAGTTAACGATTATTCCTGTATAGTAGTTGTTTGAGGTTATTCACTAGAAAGTTAAAGTGTAGATATATTGAACCTTTTGTAGTAGTCAATCCCTCACCTTTAGGGGCAATTAAAATTCAAACACTTGATGGTACGCAAAGTTTCAAGGTCAATGGCATATAGACTAAAGCATGGTCAATCTCTTCGAGCCTTGGCGCAAGGGAAAGCAAAAATCAATCTTATGATTATAACTTTTGAATTATATTGCCTCAACTCTCGATCTTTTTCTTAGGTTAGTCCATATAATGAAGTCATAGATGATATGTCTTAAGTTATCATATGTGGAAATAAGTCAGTGCAATAGGTATTCATAAACTTTTGTGTTACACAACCATGAAACCCATTTTTACACCGCGACCTTCTCATTCACGAGCATGAGCGAGATCATGATTTCTCACCACCATATGTTCACAAGCCATGGACGCCATTTCATGTCGGTGATAATAGCCTAAACACCATATCATGGTTATGGAACTTCAATTTATGGGCATCAGCGAAACTTAGAGTTTTCACAAAAATAATGTTCATGGGCCGTGAAGACTATTTCACAACCATGAGAGTTTCTCAACTTCATATCAGGACCATGACCCATGGACTCAAAAGCATAAGCGCAATCTGAGAGTAAATTTCAATTTGCTTCACAAGTAGTGATATATGAAATCATGATCATGAGAACTTCCTTCGCTCCACCTGAAAATGGTTAAACAATGGTCCAATTGTAGAAACCTCAAGGAGTCATGTTCAGTCAAACTTTTCAAATTATGATGGTAACTTTAATAACGTCATTACTAACTCATTGATCACTAACTCCAAATTGTCCCACTACTCACATGAGTCCCGAGACGACCTCTTACCTTTCATGGTCGTGAAGCATCACTTATATGGATGTGAAGAGTTGACCTTTTCACAACTTGTTTTCTTCTGTTTCTTTTTCTCCTTTGTAGATCCCAAAATTTGCCACCTCATCGAAACTTGTCACACCGTTAATTCCGGCCGACTTCACCATTTTCAACGAACTTTGCCCCATCATCACTGACTAAAACAACTTTGAAGCTTCGCCTTTAGTCTCATCAATGCTCTCTAGCGATTTTGGGAGGCATTCCAATGATGATTCGACATCAAGTTACATTTTCTCCAACTCCGGCAACGCCTTGCACTTCATCTTCTTAGGTAACTTAAAAGTTCTGCAATCACGGTTGTGGCAGACAACTCATGGGAACTGAAACATTCAGTTGTAATAATCTTCATCAACAAATCACGTTGAGAATTTTTTGTCACGATCATGATTTGCAACTTTCACAATCGTGATTTTACTTTCCCGAACCATGATTAATCTTGTTCATTGTTGTGACAAGCACCCCATGGGTCGTGATATCTTCATCAATGAGTATATTATTCAATAGTGATAATGATTTCTTTGTCACAAGTATTGACCTTCTACTTACATGATCATTACAATGCATGTCACGCCCATGACAACACTCCAGAGAGATTTATTTTCTCTTGATTGTTGCTTCATTTATGGAGCATCGGAAGAAATAGAAGACATGATGCATCCGGGAGCCAAATGCTGACGAGCTAGTTGATGTCGACCTGATTGAGCGACCTCCATCCATTAGATTCCGCACCGATGAGCATCACTCCAACTATTTTTGGATGGATTGCATGGATGTCTCTTCTATTCATTTCGCTCATGAGGAGATGATGAATTTCTTTTGCATGTGGGGCGAAATCGTGCTATTCTTTGACCGCATGATCTTGGCACACTTTCTGCAGCAAGCTTGGAACACATACAAGGAACTCACTCATGGTTCATCAGTTGCTTGAGGTCTATTAACTTGGAGGCCAAGGGAAACAAAGCTTCCAAGGTGGAATTCCAAATGTGCAATAGTCGTTTCTCTCTCAGTTGGACGAGTTCAATGATATTTACTAATTTTCACGAGAAGTATTACATCATCTTCAAACGGAATTTAATGCTAGTGCTTTCTAGAAGAAGATTATTGGGAATCAAAGCTCAACTATAGATATGCCAAGAGTAGCATAATCTAGAATCCCAAATTTCATTATGTTCATATAATTTTGTCCAACATAGTCAATAGACGTGGAAACAACAATGGGTCGATCAATGAGGCTCAGTTATTCTTCTTATATGTTATCGTGGAGGGCACTGACATCAATGTGGGGGCTTTGATCACTAGTAATTTTGAGAAAGATACCAAAAAGAACGAGGGCAAGCTGACTATGGAAAGTCTTGCCGTCCTTACTATCGAGAACTTCAACCTTCAATTTTCTAACTCAACATTGATGTCAAGAGGCATTTGATAAGTAGTTTTCATATAGATAATTTTGTGCCAAAACACTTTCATTTTCTATTCATTTTTAGCTTAAATGTATATTCTCTCTTGTCTATAATCTTGATTTCCCAAACTTTTCATATAGCTGACATGTAGAGTTTTATACCAAGATATATGCATACTTTGATGAAATTTCAACTTTCTTTATCTCATTTTTGATTTGCCAATTAATTGCTAACCTAATCCATTTCATCAAATAACTATATGAGGAACATTTCTGATTTAACTGCTTATTAGAAACT
>LTAE01004133.1:0-31002 GCA_001647135.1 Pontederia paniculata | reverse complement strand
ATATATATATATATATATATATATATATATATATATGCCTTTATCAGTTGCAATATTATTGTTGCAGGGAAATGCAAATGCATCGATCAAGTGCAGGACGGACGCAAGCAAATTGGCGGAGGCAGTGGAGGACGTGATGTCGCAGAGGAACTTGGAATCGATGCTGTTTCGAGGGAAGAAGGTTTCGGAGCAAACCAATGGAGGAAAGCTGGAGGTTTTGGTGGGTGAGCTAATTAAGGAGCAGGAGAAGAGGAACAACAATAAGAAACCCCCGGAGTTCAAGCAAATTGTGATGCCGCGGCGGCGGCGACCGTCGCCGGCGATAGCCTGTTCCACGTCTATGTGTCGCTAATTTCAAATGCTACAAGTGTGGTTAAATATTTGTGTGTAATGTTCTGAGTGGTTTTTCATAGCAAAATCCCCCCTGTGGAATGTACAAGAAAGATGGGGTGGATTAGTTGTGAAAGTTTAACAAATTATGTAACGCATACAAGAGTGTGTAAATATGTACTTTCCACCAAGAGCCTTTTTTTTTGTGTAGGCGGTTTGTGAGCTCGTCACGAATTTTAAAGATGTGCAACTATTATTATTTGGTTATAGATTGCTCATGAAAAGAAAAAAAGAAGAAGTGTTAGATTTGTCCCACTAAGTAATTATGTTACAAAAACTCTCTTTTTTGTAATTTCACTTGAGTGAGACTTGATAAGAAATCAAGATTTATCTTAAAAGAAATTAAAGAATATGTTGTACGTAGTATTTAAACTCTCCGATAAAGATTCATATTTTCTACACGTTTTTTTTTATCATTTTTAAAAGTTAGAATTATGGAGTTTAATGCCTATGGAGAATTGCAAAAATCTAAGGAATAGATAAAATTCAAATAAATGATCGATTATTTAAATTAAAAATTTTAAAGTTCATCATATTATCGCGTTTAGCTGCAATAAATTATCAATATTTTTTACTTTTTTGATAATATAAAATATCATCTTACTAGTAATCAATGTAGTACATATAAAAATGTTTTTTTGATATTATAAGTAAGGTGAGGTATATTTTAATAAATTTATCCATTCAACTGAATTTCTAAATTATTTATATTTATTATTAAATATAAGTCAACATTTTCTTGATTTTTTAAAATTATTTTATAGACTATAAACTTCATATATTTAGTTCAAAATAATATATTATAAAGTCCAATATTTTTTAAGATATTTTAGTAATTTTTTATTTAATAATTTAGATTATAATCTATATTATTAGTATTTACCAAATATTATAATTGATATTATTGATAATTAATAAAATGATAATATATTTTAATAATAATTTAGAATATTAGTTATAAAAATAAGAACGCATCCAACGACTCCGAAATACTTATATAGAAAATAAATCAAGAGTCAAATAGTAATATATTTGAACCATAGGGACTCGAATTCTTATGAGCCACTACACGAGAAATGCGTACATCAACTAATTCAGCTAAAAATTGAACCTTCTTTCATTATCTATTGGTTTAGGCACTGTTTGGCAGGGGAACGTTTTGGCCCAATCGCCCATCTCTCCCTCTCACATCAAACGCTTGAGAAGAAAACGTTTGATCCTAAATGCTGTCCTCTCAAACACAATCTTAGTCAAAATTATTTTTATTAGAAAAAGATGAGATTATTAACCCAAAGGTGCATCAAGCCCCTGATGACCTGGATGTTGTACTGCATTCGTTGGGGCACAAAATTTGAAGTCAACCCTGTGACAGATAAAACAAAGACGCATATTACTGTTCAAAACGCACTGTAGCTCTATAATGCATTAGGGTTTCATTTTACTTCATATAATTATTGAGTACAAGTTGATGGAGGAATATATATATAGTCTATATAATTAAACTGAGCTAGCACAATAGTTGATGGCACCATATATAGGCTTATGGGTGGGACACATGCATGGGCCTCAAATCGGTCAACGACTCATGACTATATAGGTTCAAATTTTTGAAACACATGAAACTAAACTATGTTAGGCATTTTATAATTTTATCTTTCTCTTGTTTTTAACAGTTCATATATGATACACTAATTGTTAACTAATGACGACCAATTTAGTACCAAAACCGGAGTCCACTCTTGACTTTCCTAGTGATTTCCTCTCATAAGATTCCTCTATGGATCATCCAAAGTACATGAAATAGGGAACTGCACCTCCACTAGTAGCTGCTAGTGTTGCCTTCCCTAGATCCAATTTATTTAATCAAGGTAGCATATCTTATGCATGGCACATATAGCCACAAGTTGTTCATCCTTCTTTAGTCTATTGTTAACAGCAGTTGCAATATGTAATTTTTGAAATACACACTATTATTATAGAGCTGGCTTTGAAGACATATATATATACACTGGATTCTACAGTGAAAGCAACATGTCAATGCTGCAGCATAATCATTTCTTTCTGTTCAATTATTTCTGATTTAAATACATGCATCACAGTAAGTTTCTTTGCAATATCTCGTACTTCAATCCACCTCCTACCACTACATTATATTTTTGGCCAAATCAACACCTTTTCCGCAGCTTCATTATGGTCTTACTCTCAAATATAATTACTAAATACTAACTGAACTGATCAGTGATGCTTCATATATGACAGTTCATCTGTGCCTAGTACTATATGAAGGTGTTGCCTCTAGTGTTCGGCTAAGCACTGTCAATTTCCATGCGAGGGACACCCATCACAAGTTGCCCAAGTTCCCCAGAAACTTAGATGCTGCTCGAATCCCACTCAGAATTGCACCCTCAACATCAGGACTTGCGCAGAAATCTCCACAAATGGCCAACCTCTTATACTTGTCCCAAAGACACTTGTCCTCTCCGTTAACAGTGATTAATGGAGAGGCACTGCCCCTGCATTTTGGTTCAGTAATAACTGTGAGCTGTAAACATTTATAAATTTTAAACACATAGAAATTAACTTTGAGCATCAATCTTGAAGCAAGCAAAAATATGCTTATATTATAAAGACGGGTCCAATGTACTCATATTTCAGACAAACACCTTTTGCCAATCTGAAACATTATAGAAAGTAGAATAGAGGTACGAACCATCTATGAGCCTTCACAAAGAATGGAGGAGGAATATTCAATCCTGTGGCATGGAATTCCTGCAATAATTCTGCAGCCACGTTGCTCAATACCTCATTTGATGGTTTACTTAGCCCATGTCTTGATATAACATCAGCTGCAAACTCAGCTGTTGAATGCAACACCCAGCACTCGCTAAACGGATTAAGGGATGTCAAAACCAAAAGAATTTAGTTAATCATACCGAGAGCATAATGGAACTGATGAACTTAATTGTAATGTAGAATACATTACACATACCTCTTAGGAGATATATTAGACCGGTTTGGCTTGGAGCTGTCACAGAAGGCCCGGTTCAAAATCTGAGAGTTTTTAAATGAGAATCCCTTTACAGGTATCTGCACAAACAATGGTGAAATTAAACATGAAGAAAGGAGCAATTACTGGATAGTGATAAGAAGTATGTTAAATTCAAAGCCCATTTTATTATAACATGTAATAAGTACTAGTTCAACTTCCTTTATTGCTCTGCAGTGTCCAAAGTAAATGATATGTTTCTGACTGAAGAAAATAAAGTCTAACATTGGAATGAAGAACTAAGGTTTGCGTTAGGGGAATGACAGAATTCTTACCGAAGTCAGAGGCTCCTGAAACGCCAACATAAGTGCAAAGCATGAACGAACAGGGATTTCTTTGGACAAAACTGGCTGATCTGGAAGTGTTGTTATATCTGAAATGGATGTGAAGTTAAAGTCTAATTTTTAGAAGCATTGAATTGACAAATGAACATGAAATAATCACCATTCAAACACTGAAGAATTCTAATTTATAATCATGTTGAATTTCAAACTGAAACCAGAAACGATGAAGTAAAATCAATTATGACAAAACTTAATAGAAACTAGGAGTGATGCAGAACAAGCCTCAATTATTTATTATGAGAGTAAACGACAGAAGACTTAGTTATGACCTTGAGATCATTAGTTTATTTTTTTATTAGCTTTTCTTTTCTTAGTTTTACTGGTAGTCTATTTTTCTTTTCTTAGTTTGATTAATTTTCTTGTGTTTGGTAGATCAAGATGTTTGGAACCTTATAGAAGTCTTTGGATCATTGTTAAAGAGGGATACCTTTTTCTCATTAACAACATTTATGCTTAAAATAGTGTGAGAGTACTTAAGGTTACATTAAGAAGGTATCAGGAAGCATAACAATCTACTAAAAATAAACAATGAAATGAGGTTCTAAAAACATTTATAGAATGACAAGTATGAACTTTAAGGACATATAACTTTGTGGCCTATGCAACTGAATACTAATAAAGAATAGAACCGACCAAGAGGTGGTGGTTTTCTGGTTAGACCAGTGAATCGAGATGACACTACATTTTTATCTGAAGCTACTACGCCCTCGAATTCACCCAAATCTTGACCCTCCAACCCAACCAAACTCCACAAATTTTTTTCTTCAAGCCATTCTAATTTGCCAACAGTGACACCAAATTTGGCCTCCACTCCTGAAAACAAAGCAATCAACAAGAAACACAGAAGAACAAAGAAAGTTATCAGCAGGCATATACACTATCAAAAGACTACTAGATGAGAAAATTAGAGCTAACCAGGTTCAAGGCAAAGTGCTTTACATATTGAATTCATGCCCGGAACACCAACATACTTCTTCCCAGTTCCTTCCTGGAAATAATTTTATTCGGAATTAATACCTAAAAAGAAAAGTGAAAAAGAAATAGAAGCAACAAAATTAAACAGAAGGACTAATTAAAAGAAATACAGAGTATAACTAAAGAAGGTTAAGCATCAGTTGACAAGAGTTCCAATTAGAGTTTGCCTTGTGCTGTTTCCACCATGATACTCTGCAGAAACAATACAATCTAACACAACATCTTCACTCCGCCTAAAATTTATGGCAGCAACAAAGATCAGAGATCCTTCATCACGCCTTTTCTTTTATCAATGTTAACAGGTGGAATAAATTCCATAATATGCACCCAGAAGCAGATGATTTGGACATTACCCAACAGATGTCCACGCCAAAGAACGAAATCATAAAGAAAGTTATAATGCTGGCAAAAGGGACACAGAAATTAGGGCTGCGAACCTTTTCGAATTCGACGAATTCCCCAGCGCTGCGATCAAAGGAAGCGAAAAGTTCCTTCCACTCGGCGACAATCCCCCGCGACTCCCACGACCTGACCACGCTCATCACCTCGCTGTCGCCCACAGTAAAGTACGGCGCCCCGTGGTCGAAGCAGAGCTCCCTGCCGTCTGCCGTGGTTTCCCTGCGGACATTGATCCAAGCCCAACACATTATACATGACGATGAAGGTCCAAGAAGGGCGCATGAGCGCCAGGGTCGAACACATATCAGAGGGAGAAGGGATCAGGACCTCCTCTGGGACATTCTGCCGCCAGCTCCCCTGCCGGACTCGAAGACGGTCACGGAGGCGCCTCCGGCGGCCAACATCGACGCGCAGACCGCGCCAGAGACTGGAAAGGGGGTATACGAATCGTCAATTAACTGGTCAAGTAAAGAGAAAAGTTACAATGTAAACGTTGAATATGTTACGTACTTCCGCTGCCGATGACGGCAATGTTGGCCGCCCTCCTCATGGCGGCGGCGATCGGAGGGACGAAGCTGGCCTTTGGAGGCAGACGTCGGCGGCGCAACGATCGGAGGGGAAAGGAACGAGGGAGCGGATGGCGTTGGGGGCGGAGAGAGGGACGTGGCCACTCTGCAGCGCCCAGTTGCATTCTGCTGTACGTGTTACGTGCATGTATCCCTCACCACTTGTTACTTGTTAAATGTTAAATTAGAATTTGTTACTATAAATTAATATTAATTTCGCTGAACAGAAATAAATTGTTAATTACAGATAATAATAGTTTTGAACTAGTCAAGGGTTTAATCAATATGAAAAATAAATATGTAAATCCAATATATAGATATATATCTATAGTTACTAATAATTTATTGTGTTTTTTAACTTCTTTTTTTAAACTTACTAAAACTTTAAAATATTTTTTTTATGTTTTTATTTCGAAATATTTGGTGACACTAAATAAATTTCACTCACCAAACCGGCGCCGGTACCAAAATGGTTGGATCCATAACATCCACCGTCCAACAACACCTGGAAACGACGATGTCCGTCCGATCACAAATATCAAGAGGAAGAAGAGTCCTCGCTGCTTGCCTTAAACCCTTTCTCGAGAGGTTTAAACTTTTGACGCTGCCTCTAAAACCCTAACAGCCGATTTCTCCGGGTTTCCCATTTCCTTCTTCCCCTCCAGAATCCCCCATTTCCTTCGATTTTTTCGATCGGAACCCATGAATTTTTTGTTCCGGAGATCGTCTTCGATCGCTTCTTCGGCATCGAGGCGGGCCCTGGCCGCCCTGCTCGCCGCGGAGCCACCGCTGATCGCTTCGGCGTCACTCGCCGTTGTCGAAAGGTTCAGTTTGGTCCACAGTCTTTCCGGTGCCGGAAATGTTGGATCTTGCGGCCGGAGGGGGATACATTTTGCCCACGGGCCACTCGGCTTCAGGACTACGGATGCCGTCGCGGCGCAGTGCGCCGCTGTCGATGAGTACTATGAGGAGGAGACCGGTGCTTCTGCTCCTGGAAAACAAGGGGGCGGCGATGGAGACGGTCTGGAGGTCGCCAATTTGGGCATCTCGCAGGATATTGTATCTAAACTCGCAAGGAGGGGGATCACAAAGCTTTTCCCCATTCAGGTATATAGAATTCCCTTTCTTATAAAGCCGCTTTGTTTATGCTCTGAATTTTACCTCGATTGAGGTGGCTTATCATTGGTCTTATTATCATTTTGCATCATGAAGCATTATGAAACGGGATCTCCGTCCTTCTGGGTGTTGGTACCATAATCATGGTTGAGTAATAATATGAAAAGTTTTATTTTCATACAAAATTTTCTAAAGGCGGCTGATACAGTAGTATTATAATCCCCTTGATGGAAATTTATTAATTTATCATCATCATTTATATGTCATACAGCAAAATGTTTGGCATGATAATTTTCTTTTGATTGTATATTTCTATGTCTAAGTCTTTTGCTTGGTTTTATATGTACTTGATAAGATAATTAAGATGTAAACATTTGCTCGACCAAACACTATGTTAGCTGTAACTGCATTTAATCTTGAGATTATCAGTGCTATCTGCTAACATTATGTGGGCTCATGATGATTTTTCTCTGTTGTTAAGAGGGCTGTTCTTGAACCTGCAATGCAAGGTCGAGATATGATTGGTCGTGCGAGGACAGGTACTGGAAAAACTCTTGCATTTGGAATTCCAATCATGGATAATATAATTCGTTATCAGGCTAAGCATGGGTAAGTTAGTCTTTGTGGAAGGTTGTGATATTTAAGAATGTAAGTCATAAATGTTTATCAAATTTCCTACCATAATGCGTTCATATATACTCTATATTTTGACAGACGTGGTAGGAACCCATTGGCTATAGCCTTGGCTCCTACTAGAGAGCTTGCTCGTCAAGTGGAGAAGGAATTTTCTGAATCTTGCTCTTTGGATACATTATGTGTCTATGGAGGCTCACCCATTAGCCAACAAATGAAAGCTCTTAATTATGGGGTTGATGTTGTAGTAGGAACTCCTGGTCGAATTATAGACTTGCTTAATAGAGGCGCTTTAAACCTATCAGAGGTTCAATTTGTTGTTCTTGATGAAGCTGACCAGATGCTTGCTGTTGGATTTGCTGAAGATGTAGAGAAAATTTTAGAAAAGTTACCTTTGAAACGTCAAAGCATGATGTTCTCTGCTACAATGCCCAGTTGGATAAGAAGTCTTACTCGAAAGTTCCTAAAGGATCCTGTTACCATTGACCTTGTAAGTGACACTAAAACTTGGTAGGCCTGATGGTGTAACTTTGGTGATAGCTATTATTTTTTTACTTGTCATGTAGATATCGCAATCAGTGCTATTCTTTTCTTTATCATATGTTCTTGCATCAATTGGAAACTCTATTTTTGAGGGGCAAAAGGATGACTGGCAAGTGATAGTCATCCTTATGTATTAAGATGTGAAAAATGTACAAGTGTAAGCAAACTATAATGGTGGATGACAAAAAAATTCACACGCACCATAAAAAGGAAAACAATTTAACCTCAATGTTATAGAAGCTTCATGATGTGCTTCTTGTAATATGCCAATTTTCACTCGTCATTTCTCAAAAAAGATATCTAGACCCTCTATCATGTGGTCTAGGATGTAATATGTCCAAGCTTTCAGTGTAATACTTATTAAAAGAACTTTCAGTATGCTATTAATTAGTTAGGCTTATCCAATAATACCATTTATCACCCAGCTCTAGATTTTTTCTAGTCCACAATTGTACATCCTTTTGAACTTTATACGCACACACATACACACGACTAGGCATTGCTAGTCATCCTTTTTTATCATTTCTTCTGCATACTACAGTTTTTCACGTGTTCATACAAAATAGCTTACTTTTTTTTAAAAAGTACATTAGTTAAATCATCTGGGGTTTTGTCTAGCATATTATGTTAATTAAGGAGTTTCTATGCACAATTGCGTTGGACAGCTCCTACCGAGCCCATTTAATGCTTATGTTGCAAATGACTTGACTATTTCTCTACCTCTGGAAAAAGAGAAAAAAGTAGAATCAAGAAATTACATAATTCCCCCACTTTCAAGCCGAAAACTGTGTATGATGCACCAATATTATCAATGTAGAATTTCTCTCTAAAGTTACTGCTGTTATGCAGCAAAAGTACGTAGTACCCGCTACTTTCATGATGGTGTTTCCTAATATCACAGTGGCTCTAAGAATTCTTATGGAGGGAGATCATGCCAATTTTTCATCTTCATCTCAAATTTGTTCTTAAAGGCACACACTTCCCAGTTTATTGGTTGAGGTCTGAACTCTGGCGGAGAATACGTGTCAAGGGTCTTTGATTCCATGCTCCTGAAGATAGGAATCAAACGTGAGCTGTCGTGTGCTCATACTCTGCTGGGGTGTCCGAAAGAAAGAATCGACACCTGGTGGAGTCTAGCTTATTCTCGGCAGTTTTTTCATGCCTTTGCAGTCCATTTCTTATTCATTCAGGGCGCCCCTAGTGGACTTGGCGGTGCTCCTTTCTCAAACCAGAACAACTCTGAACGTTAGGGAAGAATGTATCTTGTTATAATTCGTAATATGTGCACATTATGAACAGCTACATTTTTGCAATTTCTTGTCTATTTACAAGCATAGATGTAAGATCTCTACATCAAAAAGTTCTTTTTCAGTTTCAGAAACTGATAGTGTTGTTACTTTTGCACCGAAGTAGTTATTTGAACCCTTAAAAGAAAAAAAGTAGATATTTGATGCCAAACTGGGTGAGTGCAAGGGGTTAGAGTTACTGTATATATATATATATGTTCCCTGATGAAACTGTTAAAATTGTTGTTACTACTGTCATGTCATTCTATGATAAATTGAAACGTGCATACAAGATTTAAGATGGACCTGAATAGATATCTGAATGTTATTCAAGTTTAGTTTGTTATGATTATATTTCCTGTTTCTTCAGTAACTAGTGAGGTTTAATTTTGCAAGTTCTCATCTTTCTTTTTCCAATTCTGCAGGTTGGCGACTCCGACCAGAAGCTAGCAGATGGGATTACATTGTATTCTATTGCTACAGAAAATTATGCAAAACCCTCAATTCTTGGACCATTAATTAAAGTAAGCAATCCTTCAATTTTCCTCTTATTTTTAAATTTTAGTTACAAGGAATAAAGTGCATATTCTATTTACAGGAACATGCTAAAGGGGGTAAATGCATAGTATTTACTCAAACAAAACGTGATGCAGACCGCTTAGCTTATGCTATGGGTCGGAGTTTTGGATGTGAGGCACTTCATGGAGATATATCACAAAACCAGAGAGAAAGAACACTTGCTGGCTTTCGTGATGGCCGCTTTAATATATTAATAGCTACTGATGTTGCTGCTCGTGGTTTGGATATACCTAATGTTGATTTGGTAAGCCTTCATATATTTTTGTTGTTATCTGAAATAGCATTCTTCTATCAATAATGTCACATATCCAGAGAAAACAATGTTTCACATATTGCTTCCTTGAAATATATGCTGCACTAGATTAATTAATTGGCTTCGGATATTTGTTCCTCATTGTTGTGGCATAACAGTTTATTATTTAATTGTTCAGCATGTAATTTAACAGCAACTTCTTGTTTAGGTAATACATTATGAACTGCCGAGCACATCCGAGATATTCGTTCACAGATCTGGTCGCACAGGGCGTGCCGGCAAGAAAGGGAGTGCTATTCTCATACACACACATGTGCAGAATCGAATAGTTAGAGGCATCGAGCAAGATGTTGGATGCAAATTTGTTGAGGTAAATTTTCTTTCTTGAACACTCTTGAGTACTTTATTTATGGTTGTGATCTTCAACTCATGTTGCTGGCATAATAGTGAGAACATGACACTTACATTTGTTCAGTTAGATTGTATGTGTTCATCTGTGGGTGTTAACCTTGCTCCAAAAAATTGATGCTCACCTTGCAAATTGTTGGTCTATTTGAATTGTTACATGCCTTAGGCTTAATCTTTCTACTGGAAAGGTTCTTAGACATTACCTTCATTCTCTTGATATGTACCTTTTTTTGTTAAATGACAAAAGCAGTGCATCAAACACAATTTCCATTGTGTAATTAAGTATGCTGTGATTTGTAATAAATGTTTCCTATGTTGTATCATTATAGTTACGGAGATGATGTTCATATCTGATGCTTATCTTTTGATCTTATTCTCTTCTGTAATTGAAGAAAATTCCATGTCTTTTGCCTTGTGGAAATAACAAATACTAATTTCCTTATGCAAAACTTTACATATTGACTCTCTTTCAGAAAAGGTTGATTTCACATGACTAGGCACTTGTATGTCATTTGTTTCTTTACAGCTTCCAAGGATCACAGTTGAGGGTGGGGCTGAAGACATGTTTGCTGGCATGAATATCAGCAGTCGCTTTGATTCCCAAGGGCGTGGGTCAGGTTTTGGTCGCGGTGGAAATTTTGGCAGTTCAAACTTTGGCCGTTCTCGAGGCTTTGAAGGTTCCAGCAGTTTTAGAGGTTCATCTGGCAATAGTGGAGATTATGGTGAATCTAGGTCTGGCCGTTTTGGTTCCTCTGGTGGGTCAGCTTCAGGTTTATTTAGTGGGTTTGGTCGTGCTGGTTCTAGCGGTTCTGGTGGCTTTGGTGATGCTGGATCAGGGAGTTTCAGTAGTTTTAGGGATTCAAATTCCTCAAGGTTTGGTGATTCTGGTTCTGGTGAGTCTAGATCTGGATCAGGGCGCTTCGGTAGTTTCAACAGTTCTGGTTCTGGTGGATTTGGCAATTGAAGCCCGAGAAATTTCGGATCTAGTGGAGACAGTTTTGAGAAGAATAGTGCTGACTGATAATTTACTAGGAAGGTCCTCTGAATTTGGCAGGTCACTTGTCTAAGCTACTTTTTCTGGAAGACCTTGCAAAAATAAGCCAATTCCAAATAAGCATGGATTGGCTCCATCATTTGATGCAACTTAGCATGATTGTGGAGAATCAGACAACAGCAGCTTATCCTTGCTGAACCTCATTTTCCAGATTTATTTTCTCACCAAGTGAGTTGCAATTGTTACAGTCCTATGGTTTTTAAACTTTCAGCGTCAGGATGGCGAATTTCATGTACTTGGATACAAGAAAACTATCTAGATCGGCACCCGTCAAATAGTTTGAATGATAACATTATATCAATATAGTAATTTTGATAGATTTCTGATTGCTGGCAACCTATCAGAAATTGTTGATTTGCTCATTATATTTACTGTTGCATCAAATGATTGTTTTTTAACTAAAAAGGACACAAAACAACTGTTCTGCTGCTCAATTAGATGGCACCGATATATTGAATTCTATCACCCAATATGTTCTTTGATAATAAAAATAGTACATACATCAGATATTTTGCCACGCAAAACATTCGGAAGAGAAAAATAATTCAACAAATATGTTGCAGAAAATTATAAACTCTCACACAGCTTGGTATCATTCTCTGCCTCAGCACCAGCAAAACGAGCAAAAAAGTACAGAACCTAAAAAGGATATCCTAACATCTATCCGTTCCTTTGCTGAACTCTCGACGACCTATGTTGGCAAAGTTACTTGGCCAATGAACTATGCAGCCTATTGAATTTATTTCACAAAAATGCGTTTAAGAAGCAGGAGTTCCTTCAACAGGAGATGCAATGAGACCAATGAGCTAGCCGTCACAAAATCTAGCTGCTGAGAACTCGATATATCATATCAAAGTTCTAAGAGTCTCCTCCAGGAGGCCACAATTTATCTTTGAAGGCTTCCAGACACTCCAACGTTGATTGAATTTGGTTCGATACGGCGATGTTCAGCTTGTTTAGGTCAAATCTGTCTATATACTTTATGTCGGTCCGTAAGCTCGACAGCCTACCGCTAGTTTCTCTCCTCAAGAAGGATACATGAGGAGTAGCATAGTTCAAGCTGTCATCTAGAACACTCTTGGCAGCAGCATGCGGATGCGATCTTACAAAGTCGAAAGAAGTTTTATTTGTTCCAACAGCTGAAAATATAGATATCAGAGGTTAGCATTCATGACCACCTTGGCCTAGCCTGCACGAGAGCTGCAGTATATGCTAATTTGCTGCCTCAATAACAAAAGAGAGGGAAAAAGAGGTAATGAATCAGCCCCACTTCACTATAGAGAAAACATTAAGATGATTGGTAATGCTCTTAGTACTTCAATTTCCTGTTCAATCGAGTCTAACGACTCTAACCAACCATCAAGTTCCCTTGTCCTAGTGTAAAGTAGTACTTTTTTCATGCTTACAGTTGGACATGTAGGACCCATCATATTCATCTACATTTTGATATCGGATATCATGATAATTCTGAAAGTCTGTCTAGACTAAAAGTTCCATTTGTATTACTAATCATGTTCAATCAAACAAATGTCCTGTTTTATGGTCTTCATAGTCCAGCATGTCTACTGAAACTCCATTTGGAGAGAGCAAAAGGCAGGAATGTTGGTTTATAAGTGGAACTCTCCCCCATATTTGCCCAGTTTCAATAACACAATATTGTGTTGTAGACCTAGTTGTTTCAGTTTCCAGTGAGCGTATGATCAAATGAGAATTTGCATGCCTGAAACATATCTATATTCAAGAAAGATAATAAATAGCAAGTAAAACAATAAATTCACTGGATATAATATCAGGAGATAAAACATTGATTTGTGAAGCATACGACAAACCGGCATTTAACATTCTCCAGGCTAATTGACTTGTATAGATATGATATAGTTCTTATCAGTTCGAATAAATAAGATGGTTCAGATATTTGCAAAAACATACCATTGTACATGATTTGAACAAGACCATTTTGAGGAAGGCCTACGCCTATACCAGCTAATGTAATGCCCACACTGAATCCGGCACCGCATCCTGCTCCAACATATCCAATGACCTCAGGGCCAAATCCAGGACCCCATCCTACCCCACATCCAATCCCTATCCCCATGCCCCAAAAGGTGCCTATGGTAGGGTGCACAGGGTTCCATCTCTCGTACCTCCTGAAGATACCTTTAATGATCATAAGGAACTGCAGCAAGAACCAAAATTTTGCATTCATGGTGAGCAAAAATGCACAGAAACTAAACATAGAACATCTGTTAATGTGGCATTTGGAAAGTTTATAACAATTATAATTTGATGCAGTTAAAATGTCAACAGTGAAAAGATCGGAAGCAGGCAAAATAAATGATGCATATATGAGGTACACAAGAAAGAACTGTTCATATAAGGCCTCTTTTGTTCACTAGAATATGGATGTTCAAACAAGATCATCCGTCGCAATTAAATATCATGATTTCTCCAACACCTTTGACAGCACAAAACAGTGGACACAGCTTACTTCTAAGATCCCGTTTCTGTTGAGTCAATCAATCAAATACCCGAAGGGCGACTCAGAGAAACGTTATGCAGATCGAAATCAAAGGACAGAAGCATTAACTGACAGCTTTTGTTATCGATAAGTGTCAAATAGAACCACTCAACTACCATTAATGCAGTAATCAAAAGCCAAATCTAAGTAGATTCATCATGTACTGCTACAGAAAAATCCACGAGCAACTTCAGGAAGCAATCAGAGGAAAGAAAACAGTTCAATGACAAGATGAAATCAAAGCAGATTCTTGCATCCACAAGACAAAACAGAAATCCCAAAAGAGTGACCATACAATACAACCGCTGTTGATGCTGTAAACAAGCAAGAAACAGCAGCATCAGCTGATTCCAGTGAGGAACAAAAAAAAAGTCGAGTTGTGCTGAATGCTTACCAGATTTTTGTTGCCATCGAACTCGCTGGGCTGCGATCCGAGTTGGGTCATAAAGAGAGAAAGGGAGAAAGAGAGAGGAGAGAGAAAGAAAGGAAGATTGACCTGCCAAAGAGACCCATACGAAATCTATCAATCTGCGCTTTTATGGCTTGTGCTTCTCACTTTTGTGTCGCTTTTTTGTCTCTTCCTCCTCCGACTTCTATCTTGCGTGTCACTAAACGGGCTTGGAATCGGAATGTAATTACTAATTTGCCATCGTCCCTAGTTCCTCAACTGGAGGCACAAACGTCCCCCAATTGAAATATGAAGAATCTATTTGGTTCAATACTTATGATGAGAAAGAAAAAGAAATGGAGAGAAAAAAAATTTAGAGAAAAACAATAGAAGATAATGAATTAATTTTATTTGAATAATATAATTAAAAGAAAGAAAAGAAAATTATATTTTTTGTTGAACGAATATATTTAATGTATGTATTTATAACTTTAAATTATATGGATAAAATTATAAGTGTAATTTAAATATTTTTTTTCTTTTTTTATTTTAATTTGAAGTTGAAAGAAAAATGAATATTCCAAAAGAAATAAAAATAAATGGATGAGACATTTTCTTTCAGTGTCATTGTTGTTCATCTCCGTCTCCTCCGGTGCTCCGTGCCCTCTCTTCGATTGGTGAGTCCCTTGTTTCCTTTACGATTATTCTCTTTTTTTTTGTAACAGAAGATTATAAATATGAAAATTTCGATCCTTTATCATCTATTTGATTTTTTTCTCGCTTTTTTATGATCCCGGCTTGATGACAAGCCACTGTCATGAGTTTTGCCTCGTCTTGTGTATATTGTTCTATTCTGCAAGATAAACTTCGTAGATTCATCTCCAATGCATGTGACAGAAATTTACATGATAAGTGCCACAGTTGGCTGATGTCTGTTTTTGATGGTCCAAAGAATCAATTTTGGATGAATGCTTATTGCATTAGCCATTTGCTTTTGGATTAGTTGGCATCAAGGCTAATATCACAGTTCTATCAAAAAATGAAGAATATGTATTTATTAGATAGAATGAAAATTAACAAACATAACTATTTAATTATTCAAAATTTAAAAGTAAAATGTAATATGAAAAGAAAAAAAACATAAAAAATAAGTTAAAATAAAATTATGAAGATTGAGATTTGTTATTTGTAAGTCAATTCAAATGCAAAAAATTATAAACTACAATGAAAACTGAAATTATTTACACAATAAAAATATAAAAAAATATTTTGTTAAAATATGAATAAGCATATTGCACCAAAATATTCAGTATTGAATATAATTTTATATTATTAGTATTATTATTCTCACTTAAAAGTATAAATTACTTAATTATGTAAGAATAAGTTAATGATGATTTTAACTCAAACACTATATAATAATAAACATATAACTTAAATAGATATATAATATATTATATGGATATTTTCTATATGTATAAAGTTATTATTGTACATCAAATAATTATCTATAATAGACATTTAGAAATACCACATTTTATTTTTTTTCAAAAAAGCTAAGAAATATAATATAATTTTATATTTTACTTGAGTTTGTACTCATTTAAAATAAATATAGTTATTATCTGATAAACCATAATTTTAAAAATAATTACAAATTTTAATTTCTTGACTTTACCTAAAAATAATTATGATATCTTTCACTGTTTAATTTATTTATTAATGCTAATATACTTTTTTATTTTGAATTATAATTTTAATATTTTTCTAATTTACTTTAGTTAGGACTCTTTAGAAATCACATTTATTTTCTTAATTTTTTATTTCTCCATGGAGCGATTATTGTGAAAATATTATTAATTTAAAATTGTAATCTTTTCAATAATTTACTTGAGTTAGGACTGCTTTTAAATAATTATTAGTTTAGGATTAAAATTTTGAATTTTCTTAATTTACTTAGTTGGGACTCTATAAATAACAAATAATTTCCTACTTTTTTTATTTGCTTATGGTGAAAATATTAATAAGTTAAATTTTAATTTTTTAGTATTTTGCTTGACACTTCTTTTAAACAATTATTAGTTTTTTAAACAATTGTTAGTTTAGGGTTAGAATTTTGATTTTTCTTAATTTGCTTTAGTTAGGTCTCTTAAAAATAATAATTAATTTCTTAATTGTGTATATTTTCATGGAGCAAAAAAAATGGGAATATTAACAATTTAAAATTTAATTTTTAATAATTTACTTGAAATTCTTTTAAAATGATTGTGTTAGTTTATTAATTTTTATTTTTCCAAGGGAATAATAATTTGAAACTAATAATTAATTTAAATTTGGATTTAGAACTCCTTTATTATGGTTATTTTAAAATATCTAACACATTACAAATATAATAATTATTTAGATTAAATTTTTATAGTAATTAATGTGCCAAGTTTTCTTGAGGATTCTATCTTTTATAAATAATTAGTTATTTGAATATGTGATTTGAGATTGTTGTTCTTTAATATGTAAAAAGAAAAGAGAAAATTTTATCCGTATTCATAACTAAATATTTTTACCAATATTTTTGTATATAATTTTATTAGTTATTTTTTATTTTAAAAATTTGTGGATGCAATATATGATATAAGAGTGACACCCTATCTCTCTCTGGCCTCTCTCCCCATCTCTCTCGATTCCGACGGCCTGCCTCTCTCCCCTATCTCTCTCTCTCGATCTCAACAGCCGCCGGCCTCTCTTCTCTATCTCTCTCTCTCTCTCTCTCTCTCTCTCTCTCTCCATCTCGCGACAGGTTCTCTCCCCTCTCCCCTATCTCTCTCTCAATCTCGACAGCCGCCAGCCTATTTCTCTCGATCTCATGACAGGTTCTCTCCCCTCTCTCTTATCTCTCTCGATCTCGATAGACACTCGTGCTTCTACCGCCGCCGCCACACGGAAGCCACTGGGAGGCTGTCTCTGCAAGCCGCCAGGAGGTCGTCTTTCCTCTCCTCAAGGTCCGTTGCCGCCTCCCCTTGTCGTCGTCCTGCTTTAGAGGGTTGGTGTTGAACACTTCATCCTCCATTCTACTCTTTTTACCAGATAACTTGCTCACTACATGATAATAATAAAGATTTGTTTTCAATGTTTTGAACATGACAAAGTATATTGAGTTTAGGTGCTTGTCATGCATGCCAGTCTTAATTATTTTTAGTTTGCTTTCATGTCTCCCTTCAGGCTAGGGATTCTCTACGGTGGTCTTGGCTTCCCTTACTTGGTAGGTCTTGTTTTAATTTCTCGCATCACTTTTTGTTCTTCTGTATTGTTTTGTAATATGTGGCATATGTTTGTATGTGTGTGTGTTTTCAAACTATTGAAAGGGAACTGCTCGAGCTATTTTTGTAGATGGGGTCACATTTAATAAATTTAGGCCCTAAAAAGAATTAGAGTGATTTTTCTAAAGAAATAAAATTAATCCGATTAAATTAGGGACCTTAGAAATAGGGACCGGAGTTAAAACTAAAAAAAAGTATATTTATAATTTTTTTAATTAAACTTGCCGATCTTATTTCTTAATATTATCTTCTTATTGAGTATTATCATTAGCTTAAATTATTTTGTTGTAGTTAACATGAAAATTATTAAGCTAAATTTTAATATTTTAGTGTAGTTGCGTTGAACACTAATATTTTATATTAATTTGGTATAGTTGCATATGAAATTAATACATGTTATATTGTGTAGTCAAATTTAAATGTGAAATTTTAAGTTTGATTGTAATTGTATAGTTATGAGCTTTTTGAAACATTTAATTTGATAGTTAGTTAATTTAATTATGAAACATGACCCAACTCAATTGGGTCATATCAGATCGAGTAAAAGTTTCTTCCCAAATACAAGCCCACCACTGTATGTCTGATTGGGTTTGTTCATGAACACTCTTAAATGGAGTTTAATATCTTATTTGTTTTGGTAAACAATATTATTTGATAGTCTACTAACGCAAAAATATATTTTCGTAGACAAAAAAGTTAATACAAATCTTTTGAAAAATAAAAATTTGCTCTTTTAAATGAAAAAATATTTTCCTCTCACATAACTTTCTTCTTGTTCATTTCAACGATAATTTCTTTTCATATTGAAAGGCATTTATCAAACGCATAAACATAAGGCACTTTTAAAAATGGTTACTTATCCAAATATTTATTTTCGAGTTTATCCTCATCAAAACAAATCAAACTTAAACATATTTTATAGTAGAAATGTTACTTATTTAAACTTTATGTATTCCGTAAAATATATTATTTTATGTGTCCATAAGTTTTTGATATTAATATTAAAAGCCCGACAAAAAGGATTTATACAAAAACATATTTAGAACACCTATATGAGTTCGAATCAACATTCAAAGTTACATTTTACTATTGGAACACCTATACGAAAGCTATATTTCATTAGAACACCTATTAATTCAAGGTCATGCCATATTTTCAGGAGAAAAAGAAAATCATTTCGCTATTGGATGTGATTTGTTTATCAATATTTTAGTTAATGAGTTTAAAATGGATAAGTAATATATTTTTTTAGCTTAACAGACATGCATTTTATATAAAATTTGATCAAATATAACCAGCACACAAAAGTACACCAAAATGCATTGTAATAGTTTTAAAAAAACAAAATAAATTTAATTATTGTTTATTGATTTACTTGAGCTTAAGTACTATACAGTGGTTAGCATTTCCCATTAAAAAATAGAAATTTTATTTATCTTTAAATATTATCATATTGTTTAAAAAAGGTGCGATCTTTTCCCTTATTAGGGCTGGAACTTGGTAGGAGACGGCGACGTAGAAGAGAAGGATGGATATGACAGATTCCAGGGAGGAGGAGGAGGGGGCCATAAGGGCGGCCTCCGGCGAGGTCTCCCGGCAGTTTCGAACCCTGATCGATGCCGGGGAGATCGAATCTATCAAACAACTTCAGCATCTCATGTAAAAATTCCTTCTTGCAGTGTTCTATCAGTTGCTTTAATTATTAAGCTAAGATTACACCGTTTGTTTGTTTTGCTTCCATATAATTGGGAAATCCAAACATATAGCTTTCGATTCTTTCTCCAATTATTGAATTGTTTGAGATATTATCTTCATTTTATTATACGGCTCATTGTGTCAGACTGTTGGTTATACCTATCAGAATCATCTAGATGTGAAACTGGTAACTGTGGTCATATTAAAGTATCAGTGAAAGCATTGAAATGAATGGATGTCAAAGCAAATATGCTTTCTAGTGGAATTGAGGTTTTGCTATAGTGATCCGTATGATCTTTTATGCTTTTCCGCAAAATATACAGGCATCCTGTGGTTTGAATAGATATGTTCATGCAAAATGTTATTAGGTGACCACAGTTCTAGTTTTCATTCTGAGTATAATGATCATTTCAGTTAGAGTATGTGATAATCATTTAATCAAATCTCTCAAAAAAAGAAACTTGCCCCATAAAAAGTTCTTGCCAGCACCATAATAGGGTTTCTTAAGTTCACATCCTGTAGAATTCTAAGATTTTAATGCTTCGTTATCCTTTTGAAGAGAAAGATAAGATAATTGATCAATCAAAACGACCACTAAGGTCTTGTTACAAAACTGGAAATCTCGAGGTGGAATTTTCACCTACAAAAATTCTGAAACTGAGTACCACTCAAGTTTCATCTAAACAGTTTGCAGCAGAATTAAGTGATCTTGAAATATGTTTTGGCTCAAAAAATACGAAATATTCTAAGGCAAGTCATACGCCCAACATCAATTTTAATTCTCCATGGGTAGCTAACTTCTTGCTTCAATATTATTGTTAAAAGAAGAGAGTTACACTCGATCTGCGCTATAGGTATTCCCAACTCCATATATTTGAGGAGCCCACGTGGCCACGCCTTTGGCACGATAGATTTCTAAAACAGAAGAGAATCTTCTCTTAAGTAATATTGTCTTCCCCACCCCCTTCCGCCTGTGATTCAATAAGTAAATTATCTATCAATTTGAACCAAGAAGGAAGTGGGAGCTCTCAATGGACTCAGGTTGGGTTCTTGAGGGGCGTCCCACAGTGGAAGTCATCATGTTCATTAAAGTTTGTCAGGGCTTTAAGGACATGGTTGTGGTGCTGTCGTAGATAACATGCTCGTAAACCAAGAGATTTCGAGTTCAATTCTCAACTTGGAACTTCTTGTGCCCTTTTATTTCTATTTCAATTTCCTATGTACTAGGTTCATGTGCCTCCCTTGCTACCAGAAAAAATGTTTGCCCAAGGCTCTCTCCTATAGAACAATGATGGTAATCTATTTGGATCAGAAGTGAATATCATACTACAAGTCCTATAATGTATGGTTTCATTGACTGCATTTCTTCTTTTGTTTCTGTAATTGGGCTTACCTATTATGATGCTTGCTGAAAGTGATTGTGTCTAGTCAGTTACTCTACCTCTCAAACAATGTCTGTTACTACAAGAAATTATGCCTTATCTTAATGATCCACATAGCTCCCTGGCTTAAAGTATGATGCCCAATTAGCTCCGATCTCTCCAACATTTGACCTTCAGGTTTTCATCATATGCTGATACTAGAAGCTTTGCATTGACCTGTCTTTTGTGATTTGTATAACTACTGACATTCATATCTTCAAATGAGACAACTTCACGAGACACAACTATCCGTTAGTTTCACTTTATCAAGAGATGATAGCTGTGATTCACATGGAAAGACTACTTTGTGTCCTGTTGGTGATGTGTTTTGAGTTTGTGCTACAGTGTTCACCATTGCTAAGCATCGGTGCAAATTGCAAGAATGTTCTCTAACATGAGGTCCATATGAC
The DNA here is from genome assembly GCA_001647135.1 of Pontederia paniculata. NCBI lineage: Eukaryota > Viridiplantae > Streptophyta > Magnoliopsida > Commelinales > Pontederiaceae > Pontederia > Pontederia paniculata. The sequence continues at coordinate 9,664 of LTAE01004133.1, read as the reverse complement.
CTGTGCATTTTTATTTCTTATTTCGTTTTAAATCTTTGTTTCAGAATCAGAGAAACCCTTTGCTACAAGATTTACTCTTATTTTGTTTGTGATTGTTAACTAGAATACAGAAGCTTGTTGGAAATCATGGATTGGAGGACAGCCTTTCAATCATAAACCTTAAATGATAGACTTATTTAGTGTCTGATGAGTACGTTGAAGTGCTTGAGATAATTCTATTTATTTGAAATATGTTCGACTTTGTCTCTTGTATTGTGTCTATTTGTTCCATAACAGCATTAAGCAGCAGAGAGAAAACTTACGAAGCCCATTGGTTGTATCAGTGTGAAGTTTTTTTTTTATATCTGGTGCAGATTGGGCAGACTGCAAGACAGTAATGCAGTACTTTCACACTTCAATGACTATTCACAGAGATGTTATGCAGAGGTATCCGTTGACTTGGCAAGAAATACTAGACTTTTGAAGTCTATGAAAACTGATCTAGACCACATTTTCATGAAGCTGAGGTAATGCTCCAAGCAAACATTTGCAATAGCTCGTAGATATGCTTATTAGTACATAGCTAAAATTTTTATCTGTCACTGAAGTTTCGTTCTTTAGGGTTTCTGCAAATGCTTCCACTTAATTTTTTTTCCAATATCATATATCGCAGTTTTATCTGTATGAATGAGTGATGATTGTTCTATCTGGTTGCAGAAGCATGAAGGCAAAATTAAAAGCAACATATCCGGATGCATTTCCTGATGGCCAAAGCACAATTGTACTTGATCAAAGGCCTGACCTTGAGAGATCTCTTTAAAAGTGAGATGCGACATGAAAGCAGAAACCCTTGAATTCATCACCAATTTGTTTAAATTGCTCATCTACAGGAAATGGTGCGAGAATCCTTCGTTCTCGTGTTCTATCTTGCCTTGCCAAATGAGACGAGCTACAACTTTGATGGTTTTCCTACAGCCAAGTAAATTGAGCTTGAAGATTTTTGGGTAATCATATGAACTATGAAGTATTGGATTGTATTTGAATAGGGAAACAAATGTAACTGAGTTATTTGAAAAAACTTGTACAATTTTTTGGTAGTGAAAATTGGTTTTCAACAGTACCGTTTGACTGCGGGCTCGAGCATTAACGGAGTGTACAAGTTGCATGGGGAAAAAAATAACTTCTCTGTTGCATCAATGAGTGTACAATGAGGAGTGGAACAAATAACTTCTCTTTCAAAACAGGTTGATTTCGCATGACTAGGCACTTGTATAGTTGTATGTTATTTGTTCTTTTACATCTTCCAAGGATCACAATTGAGGGTGGGGCTGAGGACATGTTTGCTGGCCTGAATACCAGCAATCGCTTTGATACACAAGGGCCCGGGTCAGGTTTTGGTCGCGGTGGAAATTTTGGCAGTTCAAACTTTGAAGGTTCCAGCAGTTTTAGAGGTCCATCTGGCAATGGTGGAAATTATGGTGAATCTTGGTCTGGCCGTTTTGGTTCCTCTGGTGGATTCAGCTTCAGGTTTATTTCGTGCTGGTTCTAGTGGCTCTGGTGGCTTTGGTGATGCTGGATCAGGGAATTTCAAATTCCTCAAGGTTTGGTGATTCTGGTTCTGGTGAGTCTAGATCTGGATCAAGGCGCTTTGGTAGTTTCAACAGTTCTGCTTCTGGTGGATTTGTGAATTCAAGCCCGAGAAATTTCGGATCTAATGAAGACAGTGCTAACTGATGATGATTTACTAGGAAGGTCCTCTGAATTTGGCAGGTCACTTGTCTAAGCTACTTTTTCTGGAAGACCTTGTCATACTCCTACGAAAATAAGCCAATTCCAAATAAGCATGGATTGACCCCATCATTTGATGCAATTTAGTATGATTGTGGATGATCATTTTCCGGATTTATTTTCTCACCAAGTGACTTGCCATTGCTACAGGCCTATGGTTTTTAATTTTTCATTTTCATGTATTTGGATACAAGAAAACTATCTATATCGCCATCAAATAGTTTGAACGATAACAGTGTATATATATTATAGGTTTCAGATTGCTGGCAACCTATTGGAAATTGTTGATTTGCTCATTAATATTTACTGCATCAAACGATTGCATTTTTTAACTAAAAAGGACGCAAAATAACTGTCCTGCTACTCAATTAGATGGCACCCATATATTCTATCACCCAACTTATGTGGGTTTCCTTACTGCACTTTTGTTTTCTTATTCCGTTGGAGACAACATGCACGCCAAGTCATAAAAGAGCAACATGTCTGGAGTAGGACCAGAGAAGAAGGTTAAGAAACAAATTACGTTGATGCTAATGTGAATCATCAGATGATCTTTATTCTGAATGGAGTGATGAAAGTGACGAACTGCAAAATTTTATGATGTTTTCAATGAATTTTTTTATGATGTTCTCGAATTTATTATTGTAGGTTTATACTGTTCTGTTCACTATGGATATTATTTTAGTATGTTGTGACTATTTGTATCCCTTACGACCGAATTAGTATTACAACTATGTGGTTCTATGTTCAAATCTTTTTATGCTACATTGTGATCTAATTGCTTGTGATGATGTATGTATCTAATTTATTTGCAATTAAATTGAAAGTTAGGATATAAGAAAGTTTGGAGTAAGACTTCAGTGGTTTGTTAATACACTGTTAAGAGCAGTTTGATGTGTAATGGAAAGTACACGTTTTGGTATGCAAAAGGAATATATATCCTCTGAAGAAATATTGAGTGGAAATGAGATTTGTTGCTGCCAAGATTTTTGTTCGGGGATGGAGGTTTCTAAACTTAACTGGGAAAATATTCTGCTTGGATTCCAAGTTACGCTTGCAATATTGTCATATTTGAAGAATTTTGTCATTATATTCACATTATACTACTTATGACGCTGATTCACCCCCAAAAACCATTGATTTAAAGAATAATAACTATTTTTGTCGATAATAATTTTGAATTTCACCTAAACATGATGATTTATGTTCGAAAGCTAAACTGGGCCAATTTGGTGTCTAACTTGAAATGATCGGTCGATGTCTAACTCGAGCCTATTGTTATGATCGATTGGTGTTCTTTTAATGATTTTAGTAGCGACAGGACAGTATCCTTTTCGAAGAATGTAAAAAAATAAAATAAAATTCATTTCGTCCTCTCTAGTTTTCATCAATATATTTTATCATTTTCATCATCAAAATTAAATGGCTGGTTGTCAAAGTTAACACAGCAAAAGAGTATTTCATCCAAAGAAACAATGAAGATGATGAACATAGAAATTGTCAGTTTGGAAGTCACGTATCCGTTTGATGTAGAAGACCTTGTTTTGATCTGCATTATAAAAAAATTATCATGATCTTGTAGTTGTGCACTTTTTTCTTTGGGTACCTGCATTAGTTTTCGCTACTAGCACCTGATTAATCCGGAAGTAGCGCAGAAAGGTCAATCTCTTGATCAAATTTGACGACTCCAGAGCTCGAACTCGAGGTTACCGACTTTCGGTCTCTCAACTCGGGAGACGGATCTGCTCATCATCTATGTCAACCAAATTTGATTTGTAGTTGTGCACTTTGATCTGCATTATAAATGATACATGCATTCTCATCAATCATGCATATAAAGGACTAAGTAGATCATCATGCACTCGTGATGATAGATCATGCAATGGGCGATGATACATAAAACTCGTGCTTCTATCTTATATGCATCCTGTTAGGGAACATGTCCTAACGAACCACAATCAAGCAGAAGCGAAGGACAAAAAGGAATCACACAAAAACACGAATCAAGAAAACAAAAATATCGATCAATATGCGAACCTGTGCATAAGAATCAATATCAAACTAATGAAATTTAAATAAATTACAAAATAAGATATTATCCACAATCCAAGTCGGAGTTCATGAAGAACAAAGAAGATATCCTCTCCTAGAAAATTATAATTCAAGATGATAAAATATTGCAATATGATTATGAGTCAGCATTCTTATTTATAAGAGAATGACAAACCATTTTCCAAGAAATCAAAAATCAAATAAAACCTAATGGGCTAAAGGCCCAAATACACTATCTATACAACTAAGATCTAATCACCATCATTATGGATGAATCAAATTGAAGATGTCCATGTCAACATGATGAGATGGTTTTTCATACTGACCAAGTAACGGGTCAAGATTACTGGTGCACTAAGATGACCAGGTCTAATGAATTCGCTTCAATAAGGTGCGTCATAAGATTCATATTTGGCAGTTATCAATTTTATGACACACCACTCCTCTTCAAATATGACAATTTCTAGATTCATACATCTTATTTATCATCATTATAGTAGCTTTTGAAGAATATCATCTCTGAATCCGGCAACTTCCAAATCTATGTCATCTCTGAATATGGTTGTTTACGGGATCATATCATTCTCCTCCTCTTCAAAAAAAAAAAACATTCATCCTCGAATATGTAAATATCAAATTTGATAGCTTAGAGACGAACATCAAAGCGCATGATCCGATGACCACTTTGGGTTTCTACAAAAAGAAACTCAAACATAAAAATAACGAAAGAAAGTTCACACCTGGGTGAAAGATTTTGTGCCCATTATAAGAAGGCACATTTAGGAGCAAATTTTGAAACTTTGAGAACCTTCCTCTATGCATTATAATTATGTTAAACAAATTGTGCAATGTATTACTAAAAAATATGGATCTAGCACGAACGAAATCAAATGCATCCATATCAAGAAAATCAGTTTGTTCCAACGTTAATTCTTCATGAAAATATGCCACTGAATTCCACAAGATAAAAAATATTCTAAATAATCAGAAGAATCACACAAATGATTACTATAAATCAGAAAATCTTCAATGAACATAAATGTATGTTTCCCATAAAAGCCAAGTATGATAAATCCAATGAAACAATGAGCATGAACCAGTTCAATGACAACGAACCAATAGATACTTTATAAAATTCAGAATCATATAAAATTAATCTTCCAAAATGACCAATCTGATAATCATCAAATATAATCAACATAAAACTCGAATAAGTAAATAATGTTTTCCCAAAACTAGAATATTCAATCATGTCAGAGGTTGAAAATCGATATTTGAAATATCCGGATGACATAATTCTCAAAATAGTTCGATAATCAATTAATTGATCTTCATAAGTCAAAGAATAATCATCAATAAATAACATATTACTCTTATCAGAAAATCTATAAATCAGGATCAACCACTGAAAGATACTTAGTACTATGATAGTGTTCCTCTCAAGCACAAATATGCGAGACACATAAAAATTTAACAATTTATGATTCAAAGCACTTGAACAAGAAGTCAGATAAAAGAAAATCAATTCTTATCTTGTTCGAAGTCAGGCAAACTAGAGATATCTCCTTCTCACATGTTATTATTAATAATACTGTGTGAATGCAAGTGTTCTTGAGACTCTGTATCGTGCAAGGAGAAGACAACAATAGATAAAAGAGGATTAATATTAAAAAACTCACAAGTCTCTCTCTTTATGCTCTTAAGAATAATTTTTTTCTCTCATTAACTGTTTCTTCCTCACTTTTATCATTCAAGTTTTGACTCTCACTTTTGCTGGTCTCAAAACACCCAAGAATTTTGTGGCTCTCTTCTTTCTCACTTTTGTTACCCAAGTTGTGGCTCTCATTTTTGCTGGTCTTAAAGGACTTAGAAATTTGGTGGCTCTCCTCTTAATCACTTTTATTGATTTCAAAACACTCTGATTTTTCATATTTGTCTTCCTCACAACCCTGAGAATAATTTTCAATTGCAATATGACATTCAACTTTATCTTTCTTCAACCGACGTTGTGCCATTATATTCTTTTTCTTGACATTGTAGGCTGCTACACACTCTTTAAGTTGCAATTGATCTTGATATGCTTCTTGGGGTGACAATGGTACTAAGGTGTGCTTTTTCCCATTTTTACGAAGGTTGTAACGATTGGTGGCTCCATCATGTATCATTTTTCGGTCATACAACCATGGTCGTCCAAAAGGATATGACAAATTTGCATTGAGATTACACCACATAATACTTCTTCTTCAGTGTATTTTCCAACGCTGAATGACACGAGCAATTGTTTAGCCACCTTAACTTCTCCTCCATTGTTTAACCACTGGAGTTTGTACAACTTGAGGTGCTTCAAGGTCGGTAACCCCAACTTCTCCACCATGTAGTAGTTTGCAAGGTTGACACAACTTCCACTGTCAATTATCGTCCCACCAACTCGATCCATAAAACGACAACGAGCATAAAAAATATTTTCTCGTTGTGACTCAATTTCAGGAGCATTATCTTGTGCATGTAAAGAATGCAAAAGAACCAAGGAATGACAAGTATTGTCAAGATTATCTAAATATGTATCCATGTCTCGAAGTCCTACATAAAATGTTAAACCAAGGAAGCCTCATAATAACCTCATGTGGTGCTCTCAGAAATGTTACAAAGTGGTGCACTCAAATCACATACGATAACTTTTACCTTCTATCTTTTACCTCTTCAAATTACTCCTTGGTGTTCTAAGCAAACTCACAACAAGGAATATGTAAAAAAAATCATAATTCAATTAAAATTCTACAGAATATATGAATTTTTAAAACAAGATGGAATCAATATCGATATCATATCATCAATAAAAAAAAATAGACTAAATGTAGTAGGTTGCAAGAGTCAACAACAATGTCCAAGAATCTCTTTTTATTATTTTTCAGAAGTTTTCTCACAAAGACAATGTTAAGAATTTTCTCATTCTTTTTGTCATATCTCTTTTCTTTTTTTTTGTCAGATCCCTTTTCTTTTCTTTTTCTCTTTTTATTCTTCTGGACAAAAGGAAACAAAATCCAACTCAATTTTATTTTTCAAGAAAGGAACAATTTAGGAAAGAAATAAAATTTCTCTTAGATTTTTTTCAGGAAAGGAACAATTTAGGAAAGAAATAAAATTTAATTCAAATTATTTACAAGGAAAAGAACGATTATGGAAAGAAATAAGAATTCAAAGGAGTTCTGATTTGGCAAGAGAAAATAAGTTTTTTTTGTGACGACTGAGATTAGAGAAATATGAGTGGAAGCAAGCATGTCAAAAATGATAGAAGAAGAAGAAACTTTATTCTCTCCTCTCCTTTTTTTTTCTTTTTTCTTTTTTTTTCTTTCTTCTCTTCTCTTTTTTTTTTCTTTTCGAGTTTTGCATAGAATTTTCAGATAAAGTCAATAAACAAAAAATGAAAACTTGTCTCCTTTTTTTGGATTTTGACAAAACAGAAAAATCAGATTTTGATATGATTATCAAAACCTAATATTTCAGTTAATAGTAAAAGAAAATATAATTAGATTCAAGAATCTGAATCCTCAAGCTCTGATATCAAATGATACGAACTCCGTTAAGAAACCTGACCTAACGAACTGCAATCAAACGGAAGCAAAAAATAAGAAGGAATCACACGAAAACACGAATCAAGAAAATAAAAATATCGATCAATATGTGAACCTGTGCATAAGAATCAATATCAAACTGATGAAATTTAAATGAATTACAAAATAAGATATTACCCACAATCCAAGTGAGAGTTCAAGAAGAACAAAGAAGATTTCCTCTTCTAGAAAATCACAATTCAAGATGATAAAACATTGCATATATGATTATGAGTCAGCCCTCTTATTTATAAGAGAATGTCAGACTCTTCTCCAAGAAAGTAAAAACCAAATAAAACCTAATGGACTAAAGATTCAAGTACATTATATATACAACTAAGTTCTAATCATCATCATTATGAGATAATTAAATTGAAAATGTTGTCCACGTCAACATGATGAAATGATTGTCCATACTGACCAAGTAATGGGTCTAGATTATTAGTGCACCAAGATGTTCAGGTATAATGAGTCCGCTTTAATGGGGTGCGTCATAAGATTCATATATGGTAGGTTCATATTTAACAATTGTCAATTTTGTAACACGTCACCTCTCATCAAATATGATAACCTCGAGATTCATACATCTTCATTTATCATCATTGTACTAGCTTCTGAAGAATATTATCTCTGGATTTAGCAACTTTCAAATCTATGTCATCTCTGAATCTAACTGGGATCATATAATTATCATTGAAAGGTAAAACATCGAGTCAATGGCAGACGGATGAGATTTTAATTTGCAAGCCATTGAACAAGTATCAATTTCAAAATTTATCATCAACCCTATGAATGATCTACAAGTGACAACCATCTCCTCCAAAAAAAATATTAAAATTTACATCTTCCCGGACTCTTAAAAACTCAACAATAAAATTTACATGATTTGTAAAAAAAAAGTTATTTTCTTCCACCTCGAAATTATAATTAATTTTGACATCCAATTTACGGTTACAAACTTATACTTTTTTCAACCCTAAATTATTTTCAGTTCAACACTCCAATAATTTATTTTCTTAATTTATAAAATGCCATTTTTTTAAAAAAATCATTTTGTACTTATATTAATTTAATATATTTTAATAAAAAAATAATGAGGATGGATAATGTCTCCTCTTTCCGAGCGGTCCCTAGGGACGATGTCATCCTTCGTTCTTTATTTATTTGTAGAAATGTATTAAATAGATATAATATTTAGTTTAAGTTATTAAAGGTAAATTTGATATTTTAGAATTAATTAAAAATAATGAAAAATTCGTTGTCGATCCAGTAAGCAAGATTAGCAATATATATTATCGTGCGCGATTCATTATTTAGATAAGATACTAATACTTATTTCACATATTAAAGACTAATTATTAACATAAAAAGATATTAAAATATAATCTTCTCCCCATACCCAAAAATTATGTGGGCCCATGTACTTATTAAACTAAAAACAAAATAGCAAGTAATTAACAAAAGACTATAAGAAATGCAATAAATCAATAGTGCTGATGTTACTAATTGAGATTTGTGATGTGACTTGCTAAAAAAATTATTAATTAAAACTTGTGCCATTGACAACCTGGGTGAGCACGGGTCGGGATGACTCGGTTGTCCCGGCCCGTACCGACCCGATTTATTGTGATTCTTTTTCGATTCGATTATCATTCGGGTTCGTATCGGGACAAGATCCAAAATATCCGATGTGATTCGGGTTTAAATAAGATTACAATATAAAATACCCAATTAATCTCGACCCGATATTAATATTTATTTATTTATTTTAATATATATAATTCTTCTTATTTCCATCTTATATATCTCTAGATCTATTTATTCGACCCATTTTATATCTTGCTTTTTATATTTTATTATATATATATACTTCCATATATACTTCTTGTCGTGACTTTTCCCTAAAAAATAAAATCCTAAAATTAAATATTTCACAAATAAAGATTAAATTTATTTTTTTGCAGACAATTTGATAATTGGATGATGTGTTAGACAATTTGACATTTAGATTAATAGGTGTTATCATTGCATAATGAGTTTTATACTTTATTTAATAATTTGTGATAATGGTAAAATATTAAAAGTGTTATATTTTTGCTACAATATTGAATGTTCAATTATATTTTTTTACACGAGGTCTTGCATGCATCTTGTTAAAAATAGTTCTTCATGAAAATATTTGATTTATCAATGTTAATTTTTTTCGTCTATTAAGTTTATAATAAATTATTATA
>LTAE01004132.1:45833-58009 GCA_001647135.1 Pontederia paniculata | reverse complement strand
GAAGAAAAGTGTGAGATTGAGCTTCCTTGGAAGAGAGATGTGCCTTACCTCTCGAAGCGGAGAAAATGCGGTGTGGTGTAAAGGGGTTCTTCTCCCTAGTTGAAAAGAAGTGCTAGTGGATCTCCGACGGTCTCGAGATCGAGAAGTTGGAGCGGGGACGTAGGCCAAGTTGGGGCCGAACTTCATCAACAACTTGATTCATGTCTTGAGTTTGCATTTCTCTCTTACTTGCTTTACTTATCATCTTGCATTCTCATATCATTATCTCACTTGTTCTTGATTGAGAACTTACGATTTGAGCTTTGCGATAAATCGATTTTGAGCTTTCGCGTTTTATTTTTTAAATCGGTTTAAAATTTTATTACACCAATTCACCCCCCCTCTTGGTGCCAAGTGATCCTACATATGCAACATCTTATAAAGAGTACCTATTTCAAACTTGTACTCATTCCACTAAAATTACTAGTTCTCCTAATGTTAGCCAAGTTATTATCATTATTTTTAAATTAAGGGACTGTTAGAAAATAACTCATAACTTCTAAACCACAACACCAAATATTATAATTTTTTTGGGATTGCAACTAGACATAGTGAGGATTATTACCTGTAAGTATCATTAATTAATTATCAGTGAATACCTTTTAACAATTTAACCAATTTCAACCAAATGTGTGTCCTGACAGACTAACTGATACTGGAAGAATAATTTATAACTCTATCTACACACATCCAATTCAAGAGATATCAATTTTGATAGAAACTAGACTTCTGGTGCATTTTAGCATAAAAACATTGAAGTTTAACTCCTTATAATCACTCTTGACAAAATTCGAAACATTAGGTCATGATTTCTGCTTGCTCAGAATTCTGGTAGATTAGGTTATACAGAATGAAGAATTCATTTCTCTCAATACACATGTCCTAATTTGATGATTCTACTTTTATTTGAACCTCTGAAAAGTGTAGATTAACAGATATAAATTTAAAGTATTAACTCAAATAGACCAAATTATAACCTAATTTACAATTAGATCCTTTAGTTTTCTCAAGATAGGATGAGCGACCAATGAAGAATGAATGATTCATAACTTCCTGTAACGAAGTTAGTTTTAATCAAAATCAGAGGCCACCGAAAGGTACTTTCCATAGGATGCTTTATGTCAAATTTCATAATTTTTGAAGAACAAGACACCAATAAAGAAGAATAGAGAATTAGTGAATCAGCTTAGGGTGAAATTTCCTACCTCAAGTGAGTATTTATACGATTTTTTCCTGAATTCTATGCCAGGTACTTGGTGCTAGTAATTTTTCGAGCTATTGTAGGGAACTAAGGGTAATATCTATAATTTTTACAGATTTTTCTTACTTTATATGACAGTTACAAAAATATGAAGATAAGTTAGTAATGAGCTGCTAGCTTAATAGCGGTTTGTAATATAATTAGTCAAAGTTGAGGTCCAATCAAAATAATGTTTGTTAAAATAGTTTTTCATATCTAATTAACCATATTTAACACTAGTTATATATATATATATATATGTTATTTGAGCAATAATTTATATAATATATTCATAATTATCTACCCATAATTTTCTTCATACTACGTAGGCCATCAATCCTTAACCTAATGGTTAATGATTATATGCATACATAACTATTTAAACAAATAAAATAACTTAATATGATAATCAAATCTATAACGATGCAAAAATGATGTTGGTAGAGCACATGTGTGATAGATACACTATGACAATTTCAATATGTGCAGCGGAAACTTAATATCATATATCAATTTTTGATCTAACAACGAAAGCAATAAACATTTAACCTATCAATCAAGAGATCAAAACCATAATCTCGGAGTAGAAACTTCTATATTAACCTAAAGGACTCAATATCCAAAGTATACCCATAATCCATGGTGATCCTTAATATAGAGGTACTTAATGCATCAATTGTTTAACATAAGTTTCTGACATAAGTCCAAAGGCTAACATAGTATTGATATTAAGACACATTCACATAAACATAAGATAGGGACTTAGACCTAACATATGCAACCTTCCGCCATGAGCAACGCTGCCACGAATGTTCAATTTGTGTCACCTACTAAATGGATCCATAGTTGATACGATACTCAAGAACAATGCCTTGAGTGACCGGAACAATATAAGATAATCAAGAGAAACGAGATCAGGCAGCGAAATATCAACCTCAAGATTACTAATGAGACAAACAATCGATATTATAAATTAATGGATTTAATCATAAGTTTACCTTGTAATTAACAGCGAAAGTTCATGAAGAACAAGTTGCAGGAGTTCCCTCACATCACAAGAAATTAAGCCAGAATTTTTAATAGATTCAAAATTTGTTTCAAATAAGATAAACTTGCGGTATTTATAGGTTCCAAAAGACTCACTTTGATAAGAAGTAAAATCCTAACTTAGTCTACAAGTAAAGGATACTTATTTCCTAAAATAATAACCCAATTCCTATTAGGACTTTAAACAGAATATTTGGTCCTAATTAATTTCGAATTTTGAATTAAATAACTCAGTCATGGGTTGTTTGGGCCTTTTCATATGGATACTCTTCATGCAGCCCAATTTGAAATATATGAAGGAGTTGAGTTTGATCCAGAGTCTTCAATCTAGTTTGAAGATGATTCTCCACAGAAGTCTGAATTTGTTTCGCCCTCATTCTTGTTATTGGACCAGTACTCAATCGCAAAGGTTCTTGACCATCTTTAGCAATAATATCTTCATAATCAAATGACGTCTCTTCCTTGTCATCATGTTCCATAATGCCAGGCCCAAATATGACAGTTTCAAATTTGACAACTTCTAAATTCATGTTATCTCCAAATTTAGCAGCTTCCGAATTCATATCAATAGTGCAAGGGAGAATCTCCCGGGTTAGAGTATGTAAAGGTTGGCACCATCCCAAGGGATGGCATGACAAACAAACAAATATCAGTATATCAATACTTTATAAAGTTCAATTAGTGTTCAATATTCCATACCAATCTTATCAATATCAATTTTAATTCAATATCAATGACAACATGAACATCAATAGCATTATGACATATAAATGCTCAATTATCAATCTTCAATAGGTTCAGGTCTAATTCAATTCGATTCAATCTTGAAGTTATCTTTTAACTTCATATTCAATCTTTCATTTCAATTCAATCAATAAAGTGGGTGGTTTTACATATGCATTGAAAGATTGGCATGTATATCATTCAATAAGACTATCTAGGCCTAGGTCACCATATGCACCCGAGTGGTTTCTCCGAAAATAACCATGTCCCCACATCTAGGACTAATCAATCAATATATGAATAATCTATCCGACAATTTGATGGAGTCAAATCTTACTTCTATGAAAAATTCAATCAATCAATATATCAACCATGGTTGCATTTAATCATGTTTATAACTTACTATGCAATTCAATTTCTAGGTTATCAACACACAATTCAAAAATAAATAGTTCAATATCAATATGTAAAACATATATAAATCAGTGTTGTTCGCGGCTCATGAAAGTCCTTTCACAGGAGTAAAGTCTAGGTCTTCACGAGCATGATGAAGTTTCATGACCTTTATAGAGAGTCTGTATTCTCACCATTATGGATCCATAGTGTGGTGATACCCATATATGAGATTTCATATGAAACATGATTATTATTGGTTCATAATATGATATTTTTGCTCTATTACTGATCCTATGATGTATTATGCATTATATGTAAGATAAAAAACACAATATTTGATAAAGAGGTCATCATTATGTGTTGATTGTCGAAGTAAAATAAAGTTATGTTTATGATAATAATGTTAAAGATTAGCAGTGTAGCTGCATTGTAACTACTTACTTCCTCTTGTATGGACCGCTCCCCTCCATGCAACAAAAATGAATCTCGAGCATCCTTCCCATAAGAGGGCACCATCGTGTTTGTGCACCAACCACTAACCTATGACAATTCATAACTTGGGCAAACCTGATGATGAACGGTCCTTTTCAAAGCCACTCAAAGTCGTCAAAGTCACTAAATGTAACAACGAATATAAACAAAGAGGCAAAGACTAATGATAAATTAAGTGATGATGTAAGTTATGCAATAATGATGAAAGTAAAGTGCATATGATGTAAGCATGTAGTGATGCTATAAGTAAACGATATGTAATGAAAATGATGCATGAAAGTAAAGTAAAGTATGATATAGTATTAAAACATGACATGATGTATTGTCCACTCTTTGATCATATTTTCACTTGATGCATTATGACGATGAGGTGTGTTATTGATCTAAGTGTAATGCTATCTAGATTGACAATAGCTTATACTCAATCGATTTGAGATGAATATTCATTTATTATAATTAATCCATAATTTGATCATGAGATATTTTATCAAGACTTATATTGATCATCATAGTGTTCCTTATTTATTTTATAATTTATTCACCTATTAGACTTCATGGCTCATGGGTGTACACTTCCCATATAATTCAATTCTGTAAAAAATTAACGGCGGTGACGTGTGCAATATATGATGCTCATGATGATGTTACAATACATGGATATTATTAATATCTTTTCATTATTTTTTTACCTGTCATCGAGTTATATTTTTAATTTTGAAAATCAAGTAATAGTCTCGTCATGTACCGAGATGTGAAATTTACATATTGCCATGTCTCTCATTCTTTCGTGTATGTTTATTAGAATATTCATTTATATTTTTTTGTATTTCATATTCCGCAATAATTATATTCTTTTTTTTAATCAAATAATTTTTATATTTAAATAAATATTTATGCCATATAAGTATGTACACACAACGTCTTCAAATACTTATTTTGTTACATGATGGATTGCATTTTTGGAGGCATTACCAAAATAAATTTTCTTCCTTTTACCAACTCCACGACATGCAACAATAAAATAATATTGCTAGTCCAAGGATCGTCTATAGCCCCCAGTGTTTGTCATGATCCATTCCTCCTATACGATTAATACAAATAAGGTGTTTCTTAAAGCAAATTCAAATCTCAACGTCACTCCTCTGCCACTATTTTATTAGTGTTGTATTAAAAAAACGGACACTTGTCCACAAGAAAACAAGACATATTCCATCATAATTTCATTTAAGAAGTTATATATATACATACATACTTATATATATATATATATGTATATATATATTATAATAATGTCATACTTTTTGCATTATAGCATTATCTTTATGGTGTAAATAATATATTGTTTGACTTAATTAATAATTATATATTTTTTTGGGTGTTCAAAATACAAGAAAAATATGTAGTGAATAGGTAAGAGAAAAATGTTTTGAGTCTATTTTATTTCAAAAGTATTATTATCAAATCATAATGCTAGCATAATTTTTATATTCATATATTTTCAATTTTATTTGTTTGACAACATTAAATAAAAAAAAGAGTAAACTAGATTTATTAATAATATTGATTTTCTTTTATAGAATCCAAATGCAATTCCTATATTAAATAATGATAGTAAATTACCATTTAATGAGTTTATGTTGTTCAATAAATCCAATTTTAGTTCGCCTGCACAAATAAAAAAAATGTAATTAAAAGTTTGTTAAACAAATCAACTTTAAGATATAGAAACAATAATCTAAATAGGCTAAAATTAGGATTAGGATTTGATAACTATTATTTAAAAATAAAAGGGCGATCTACACATTTTTTCTTGACTATTCAATACTTATTTTTATATTTCTATACAAGTGAAAACTAAAAATAAAATATATATTTTTAATTAAGCCAAACAATATATATTGTTTGCATCGAGGAGAAAAAATAGAATACTATAATGCAAAAACGTAAAATGCGGTGACTTTATGAACAAGTATAAAGTTTGTGATTTTTTCTTTGTTTAGAGAGAAATTATGTGCCTTAAAATCTTCTATATTTTATCGTATTATTATTTTTTAGTGGTATAAGTGACGTAGTGACGCATCTAGTTTTTTGGGACAAGCATTAGAAACTTTCTAACATTAATAAAATAGAGAATAAAATAAGTAACAAAGTGAGTGATATTAAGGATATCCCACACATAAAAAAAAAACACTTATAACTTGTGGATTTTTCTCGTTATTTATCAACTGAATTACTGTAATTAGCTAATCTTGTGTGAACTTTTGCTATTCTCCATCTTTGGGGCCCTGGGACTAGATTTGAGGCTTTTAGGCCCTGTCTTAAGAAATGATAAGAATATTTTAAATTTGCTCTTGCCAAATGTTCTTGTAAATGAGTTTGTATTCAAATCGATAAAAGTGTTTGTTTGACACGAGAACAAGAAAAAGAAAAAAAAATAAACATAATATCTTTGATTATATATTTATATTAACTAATAATTATGTATTTGTTTAACTTACTAATTATATTTAAAAAACAAATAATCATCTTAATTTGATGCTTTTTTTTCAGTTAAAAAATAGAATAATTTTTTAATATAAATAATAATATTAAAAAAAATATGTTGATATAATAACTTAATATTTAAATAATTATAATTTTATATTGTATTATCATTTATGTATATTGTTATACCCTCATCAAAATATAAAGATGCCAAAATCTAATTAATTATAGTTGATCATGTCTTTGGTAATATAAAATAATATAACAAGTCCACCAAAGAAAAAATAGAAGAAAGAAGTAGATGAAACAATAGAACATGTTCCTGCTGTTTCAAGAACATTTTTTTATTTGAATAAATATTGATGATTTTGCAAATTTCAAAATGATTTTCTACTTTGACTTGATTAATTTGTTAATGCCATTTTTAAAGTTTTTTGGATGAAAAAGTAAGAATAAGACCCTCGTTCTTTTCTTTAGTCTTTACCAAAGCGCACTAATAATGATAATAATAATAATATATTATTAAATTACTTTGTTGCAAATAATGGTTAACATTGCCTCAAATTGGTGATTTTCTTAAAGAATAAAAAAATGATGTCCTTATTGATACTCCTAAAATTTTAAAAATATTTGTTATTATCTATGTTATTTTTGTTTATTCTTTACTATAAATAATTTAATTAATATTTTTAAAAATGTTGGCACACTTTTAAAAAAATATTTATATATATATATACTAATACTCTTGTTTTATAGTCTATCTCGATTAATACTACAAATATTTAATAGACAATTTTATTGTAATTATTTATTTACTCGCGAAAACTAATTATTTATTATTATATAATGTTTATATGATATGTAGTACTCTTTTTCTACAACGCAATCTTCTTAGGAGAAAAATATAACTTTTCGTTACTAATTATTTATTTTTTTTTATCACATCTAATTATTTCTCGTTATATTGTATTATTTATATGATTTCTACTTTATTTTAAGTTACTTTTATAAATAAGTTATATGATGAATTTGTTTTTATCACAAAATTTTAATTTAGATTTCAAATATTTATTCACTAGACAAAAACATGAACCATTTCAAGGTTATTATTAAATAATAAAATCTGAAAATAAATAATAGATTGTACTTAAAAAAAAATTATTAAAAAAAAGTATAAGGTGTAAAAAATACTATATAAACAATGTAATATAATGATAAATAACTAATTATAAAAAGCAAATCTATATCTATATAAAATGAGAAGTCGGAGTAGCCACGTGACAATCTGTAATAAAGCAACATAATATGATATAAAAAATATTTAATTTTAAAAATGTTTTTAATAGAATATTATAAAATTTAGTTAGTATATATATGTATAAAGAATATAACTAAAGATCTTAAAAAAAGTAGTTAGTGAGAAATATATATTTTTTTATTTTTTTAAATATTTTACATCTATGCTTATAAATAGAGGAGGGATGAAATCTCTCATTTGCATCTCCCATTCTCATCTTCTTTGAAAAGAATAAAAGTGTAAAGGAATTAGTCCAAAAAAAAACTTTTTAGAATAATTAAATAGGAGATGAAGTGTGCTATTTACACCATATCACTCTCATTCTCTTTGAGTGATAGTTTATAAGAAGTATTAAATAAAAGTATTTTAAAATTAATAGATCAAGAATGAAGTTATTTATATATATATATATATATATAGTCACGTGGCAATCTAACATGATATAAAAAATATTTCCTTTCAAAAAGATTTTCTGATAGAGTATAATAAAATTTAGTTAGTATCTAGATGTACGAAGAAAATAATCATAAGACCTTCAAAATATAGTTAAGTAGGAATATAATTTTATTTTATTATTTTAATATATCTATGCTTGAATAGAGGAGGGGTGAAATCTCTAATTTGCATCTCAAACTCTAATGCTCTTTGAAAAGAATGAAAGTGTAAGACTTAGTCCTAAAGAATTTTTTTTAGAATAATTAAATAAGAGACGAATGTGTTATTTACATCCTTTTGAGTGGCATTTTAGAGAAGTCTTAAATAAAAGTATTTTAAAATTAATAGATCAAGAATAGAATATGTAGATTACATCATTTCACTCTAGAAACATAGACCTAAATAAAAAAAATTAAAATTTTAACACATACATATGAATATAAGAAAAGTAAATTTTATAAGGAGCATTACATTAAATATAAATAAAATTATAAAAATATTCTAATGAATTTTAAGAAGTCTTAAATAAAATATTATTTTAAAATTAATAGATCGAGAATGGAGTATGTAGTTTACATTATTTCACTCAACAAAAATGATTCTAAATAAAATTATTTTAAAATTTTAATACATACATATGAATATAAGAAGAGTAACTTTTATAAGGAGCATTAAATTAAAGAAAAAAATATTCTAATGAATTTTAACTCAATTAAATTAATAAAAGATGACATTTATCTTTAAAAATAATGAAAGTGTAAGGGAATTCAAACGCAGTCCTAAACAAAAAAAATCTTGAAATAATTAAATAAGAGATTAAGTGTGTTATTTACATCATATCAATCTCATCCTCTTTGAGTGATGGCTTCAAATAAGTCTTAAATAAAAAACATTCTAAAATTTATAGTTTAAGAACAGAGTATGTAGTTTGCAGCATTTCATTTTGCAAACACGTTCCTAAATAAAATATTTTTATAACTATTTTAAAATTGTAATACATACATATGAATATAAGAAGAGTAAATCTTATTTGGAACATTAAATTAAAAATATAAAATTATAAAAGGTCTTCTAATGAATTTTAACCCAATTAAATTAAGAAAATTTGATATTAAATTACTAAGAGGTAGATTAATGTAAATGATTAAAACAAAAGATATAAAAAATAATTGCAAGACTAACTCACAGTTTTCCTTTTCAAGGAGTCAAACATGATACTGTCGTGTTCAGAGACGGAGCGGTTCGACCCTACAAATGAAGACAACTAGATTATTTTACCTTCGGATGCACCGCGGTTGCCACCGATGGTTCCACTTCGCCGAGCTCTGGAGTTTGCCCAGCATGACCAGTCTTTCTACATGGATGTTGACCCTTCTAGTGTACCAATTGCTTATGATTTTTCGTCCATGTACTCTATTGTGACTTCCATGCAGGGTGACATCAGAGATAGTAGATACTGCCAGGAGATGACTGAGAACATGGTCCGACGCATGCATGACTATCACGTTGACCAGGGGCACTATGGAGCACTGTTGTTCTATCCACCACCTCAGGAGTAGACTAGGTCGTGTTTGTTCTCTTTATATTTTTTTTATTTTGAGTCTTTGTTTTAATGCATTTTGTACCCTCCTTCGGTTTAGCCTAAATATTGAAGACTGTGTTAGGTTTAAGCTTGGGGGAGTTGCATTATCATGCATCATATTTGCTTATGTTCTGCATATTTGCTTATTGCACTGTTATCATATTGTATTGCATGGTTGTCATATTAGTGAAAATCCAAAAAAATTGAAAACCCAAAAATATCAAACTTTCTCATGTCTTGAAGTGTTAATTTTCTGAGAGTAATGTTCAGAGACATCCTGCCTTATGTTTATCTCTTATTACTTGAATTTTTGGAAAAGATACATTGTAGATGTTGCCAAATAGAATCTTAGATACTTAGACTACAATTTTTGGTGTATGTTCTACATGTCCTTCGTATTATTGATAATAATTACTTCTTTACTGAACCATTAAGTGTATGTTGAGCTTATTACAACAAATAAGTTATGTATATGATTGAAAATAGTTTATGTTTAAGTTGATGAGACTGTGATGTGTGTTATTCGGAACCTTGGAAGGTTCAGGTTGTTAGATCCAGGGATTCTTGCCTGGTGACCTAAGGCCATCTAGTCTGCGAATCACCGATCAAAAGTCCGCTACATGAACCTCCTTGTACAATATGAAGAAGCACACTAACAACCAATTCATTACTATCATTTGAACCTTAACTTGGAACTTGGGAGAGTTCGGGCAAGTAAGCTCGAGGGGTGCTTCAACACCTGTTGCCTTAAGGCCTTCTGGTCTGAGACTCATCAGTCGAAAGCCTGTGACACGGACCTCCTTATGCAATCTTGTGTGAAGGCTAAAATCTAAAAAGAAAATTGAGCAAAAGAAATAAAAATCTAAAAACTAAATTATTTTATTAAGCTCATTATACACCTGTGTTTTCAATATTGAAGTTCTTATTTAATATACTAATCATTGATGCATGTGGGGCTGAATTGGAAAGAGTTTAAATTGTTTAAGTATCAGGAATCTGTGAGGCTTGGATGATCTAGAAAGTGGAAAGAAGTTCTGATGATGAGTGCATAAATGAAGACAAGCGAATAATAGTTCTTCTGCAGGTTGGAAGCAATGATTGAAATTTATTTTTTGAGTTTTGCTCTGAATATTGCTTGAGGACAAGAAAAAATCCAAGCTTGGGAGAGTTTGATGTATGCATTTTACAACATATTTTAGGGTTTGCATTAGCCATGATTTTGAATCATTTTCACATAACATGTATCCATTTCTATCTTTATTTGTTTATATTTGTTCAAGTCCAAAATTTACTCTTGTTTGGTGCCATTTTATAGGAAAGTACTCGAAGAGGCGAAGGAAGGATCGAAATTATCTAAATATCGCAAAATGACACACTCGAAAAGAAGAAATCAACACCCCGGAGCTATCATGGGCCATGATGGAGTGGATTTGCCGAAGGAAAGTCAATTATGAGCCATTAAGATTGCATCACGACCTACACCAAAAGCAGTGGAACCTCAACTCAATATTTATGGGCTGTAATAGCCTATTATGGACCATTATGGTGGACATCACGACCGCAATGCTTATATCACGATCTTCGCCGTAAGCACCACAACGTCAACACAGAATGTTACGAGATGACAGATTATGGGCCGTAATGGAGGATGTCTCGACCACGATGAGCTTATCATGACCTGCACCAAAGCACTGCATTTACAAGTCTAGATTCATTAGGGGCAGTGATCAACACTTACGAGTCGTGAGAGAAGCAAAATTCAAGAGCATAGTGAACCAACACCCAAGTTACAGGTCGTGACTTATTATCATGGGCCGTGAAGAGTTAAGGAACTTTGAAAACACCTATACTTACGGGTCGTGAGATCCTGTCACGGGTCGTAATGAAGGTACGAAGATTTGTTTATTTGATACTTTGATATTATTGAATCTAGGATCCCGAGAATGTTTTGAATGATCACAAATTTGTAAGTGAACTCAGCCTATACTGATGAACTTGTTTGAGCTGATTTCTGTAAGAGGATATATTCAAGTTCAGTACAGTGGTCGACCTGAGCTAAAGAAATGGACGACCACTGCACACGTAATATATATCAGAAGAACCATATGTGTGCAGTGGGCGTCCTAAGGATAAAAGCGGTCGACCAGCAAAAGAGGAAGAGAGCATATGATGAGCAGCAGCGAAGCATAAACGGTCGACCAAAGAAGAAGAGAGGCCGGCCGATAACGGGGGAATGTATATGGAGGAGCAAAGCACAGACGATCGACCAAAGTGTAAAGAGGGCGACCGATAATGAAGAACAGTGAGGGATCAGAGGAAGACCGGTCGATCAGAAATGAAGAAAGGATGACCGGAGGAAAATGGTTGAAATGAGGAAGTCGCCCGATGATTGATGAATGGGCGACCCCAACAACACAAACTTCCTATACAAAGTTGGGGAG
>LTAE01004132.1:2620-19981 GCA_001647135.1 Pontederia paniculata | reverse complement strand
CCTGAACAACAACAATATGTTGCAAAGTTGATGGGATATGATTTTTCTATTGCCTACAAGCCAGGGGTTGAAAATAGAATAGCTGACGCTCTATCTAGACAGAATGTGTCTGAGGCTGTCTTTTGTGGATTGTCAATGCCTATTTATAATGTCATTGATAGCATTAAGTCAGAGTATCAGACAAACGAATATTTAAAAATTCTGTTGGATCAGGTTTCACAGGGAAAGGAAACTCAGTTTGGTCTGACATACAAGAATGACTTGTTATATAAACAACATCGGTTGTTTCTTTATCATAATTCTTCCCTAATTCCTATCATATTACAGGAATTTCATGATACCCCGGTTGGCGGTCATTTGGGTTTCCTTAAAACCTATAAGAGGTTGAGTTCTGAATTTTTCTGGGAAGGCATGAAGGCTAGAGTTGAAGAATTTGTTCGTAATTGTCCTATTTGTCAACAAACAAAATACAGCACTCTAGCTCCAGCTGGTTTACTTCAGCCTCTTCCTATTCCAGAGAAAGTATGGGAGGATATTTCGATGGACTTTGTTACATCGTTACCACCTTCTAATGGGAGTACAATTGTGCTAGTGGTAGTAGACAGGCTTTCTAAATACTGTCACTTGGGACCTCTTCCTACACATTATACGGCTCCTAAGGTGGCACGTCTCTTCGTTGATATGGTTGTTAAATTGCATGGTTTTCCCAGAACAATTGTATCAGACAGAGATACTATATTCCTCAGTGCTTTTTGGAAGGAGTTATTTCAACTAAGTGCTACAAAGTTATCTATGAGTACTGCTTATCATCCTCAGACAGATGGGCAAACTGAAGTGATGAACATGTGTATGCAGCAGTATCTAAGATGTTTTGTCATGGACAATCCTACCAGTTGGGTCAAGTACCTATCATGGGCCGAGTTTTCTTTTAACACCTCATTTCATACAGGGATTAAATTCACTCCCTTTGAAGTGGTCTACGGCCGTAAACCCCCTACAATTGTATCTTATGTTCGTGGTTGGTCGAAGATTGAGGCCGTGGATTCAGAACTGATGGACCGGGAGGAGGTTCTAAGACTCTTACGAATTAATTTGCAAAAGGCTCAACAAAGAATGAAAATTCTGGCGGATTTACACAGGACAGATAAGGAATTTATGGTGGGAGACTATGTTTTTGTTAAGCTCCAACCATATCGACAGGAATCTGTGGCTAAGAGGGAATCACATAAGCTTTCTCCTAAGTTTTTTGGGCCCTACGTAATTCTAAAGAGGATTGGATCTGTAGCATATGAGCTAGCTCTACCAGCAGATGCGAAGATCCATCCGGTATTTCATGTATCTAAACTCAAACGAGCTTATGCTCCGCAGGTTTCTTCTATACCTATTCCTGCTTCGCATATTATTCCTAGTCCTATATCTGTTCCTATTGCCATCATTTCTGCTCGAACACTCGAGCAATCGGGCAATCCTATATCCCAAGTATTAGTGCAATGGTCGGGAAAAGACCCAGCAGATGCTACTTGGGAAATTCTATCGGAATTTAAACGTTCCTATCCTAATTTTAACATCGAGGACGATGTTATATTTCCATCGAGGGGGGAAATTGTTATACCTCGACTGGAAGAAGGAAGGAGAGAAGAGAATACAGTAAGAGAAGAAACAGCAGTAGAAGAGACAGCAGCAAAATACAGCGAAGCAGCAAAAGACAGCGAAGCACTAGCAGGAGAAAGTGAGAACAGGAAAACAGCAGGAGGAGGCGGAAGCATAAAGGATAGCGTGGAAACAGCAATAGAAGAAGCAGCAGGAGGAGGCGGAAGCATAAAAAATAGCGTGGAAACAGCAATAGAAGAAGCTGACAGGGAAACAACAGTTGAAGAAGAAAACGAAGAAAACGGAGAAAATGGAGAAAACTTACAACAAACCGACAAGAGAAAGATAAGAAGGCCGAAGAAATATGAAGATTTTATCTTGTAAAAAACGGTTTTTAGAAACAAAGTTGTAAGAGAGNCGAGGCGACGTCTCGGCGCGCGCGCTTCTTAACGGGCCGCGGAACATTGGGCTTCCACAGGAGATGCTACAGTGAAGATTTCCGAATTTTTACAGCAATATAAATACGGGTGTAACACTTATGTTCATAGAATCGTACTAATATATATGTATATTGTGTTATAACTAATAATTTTGCAGAAATAAAATGGGTCTTTACAACTTCAAAATTTAATGTGTTTAAAAAAGTTTATTATTATTATTATTATTATTATTATTATTATTATTATTATTATTATTATTATTATTATTATCTTAACAATTGAACCAATTAAGCTGAGGATCATTCTTTTCTTACCTAATACCTACCGATCAAGGAAAGATCACAATGTCGTCATTGTCAGGTTAATGAGGTTAGTGTACTTGGGTGACCTTTGTTTGGGTTTGTCTCATACAGCTACGGCAACGGACCCATCATTCATTTATATTTTCATCTACAAGTACGTACTAATTTGGGAAAAATATGTCAACAAGGGCAATATGTCAACAAGTTTGGTACTAATTTTTTTATATTTACATTGATATATAGTGGTACAAGTACGCCGTTATCATCTAGAAGGGCAATATGTCAACAAGTTTGGGAAAAAAATATTTCCATTTGGAGATATAAAATGTGAATCAATCTCTCATAAAATTCTCGTCTAAAAATGTACTCTATTTAAATAAAATATATCATGCATTCTATCGTATGCATCATTAAATTTGAATTTTTTAGTGAAAAATAAATCATTTGTTTAAAATATATATTTGTACTTATTACTATCCATCATAAATTTAAGATTCAATTATCCAAATAATATGATACACGATATGTCCTACTTAAATAAGGTACACGTTCATTAAATCTTATAATAAAATGCTCCTAAAATCATTGTGATAAAAAAAAGATAATAAAAGTGTTATCCTCCTGATTAATTTGATGATTACGTACTAATTTAATTTATTTGTTTCCAATAATAATTATGTAGCATTTTAGTTTTTGAATTATTTTGATAATGATGCAAAACTTGGTTTTATAAGTTAAATAATAAATTTGGTACGAGACATAATTTTCAGATATAAAAAATAATATGTTACATAGAGCAATATTTAGTTAGGTTAATTTTATTTACCTTTATAGTATATCATATATTCATATATGACTATGTTATAAAAGTTGTCAATAGTCAAGATTGCCTCCTTAAACTCTTTATATTATGACACATTCATCTTTTTCGTTGATCTATGTAGTTCGTACGTATTCCCACTCACAGACATTTTTTTTCGATTTTCGAAATATCCATTTTATTCTCATTTTTTTTATTTTTGATAACTTTACACCTCCCTTTTATAAACCTTTTCCAATATAACCTAGCTCTTGTTGTCCATCCATCATAGAGGTTAAAGTTGCCTTTGATAAGGTAGAGATAAAGTGTTTTTTTCCCTCGGTGGGTCATAGCAAAAGTGCACAATTTTTTATGCCTTTTTAGATAGGAGCTCAATTTTATTCTTTGTGTGAAAACACCCAATTGTGGTGTGAATAAAAGTCACCTCAAAGACGTCCTAAGGCTCCGTTTCACGTTGTTTTGAGAGAGAACTTCGTTAAAAATAACTTTTTTTAAGTAGTATTTGGTGATTTTTTCTTAACTTGCTTTTCCTCAAAATTCTATACATCACAACTGTTTTTATTTACTTTCTACAAAGCATCCAGATTCTCCTGTAGCATAAAGGCTATGTTTGGTAGAGCTGTAGAGTTGCTGTTTTGATGAAAGTAGAACTTGCTTTTTAATGTAGATGAGTTTGGTAAAAAAAATTATCTGCTTTCTCTATAAAATGTTTATTGTTGATAGTCATATTTGTGCTTACTTCCACAGTAAGAAGATCTTCATTTTCTCCACAGCATCACACAACAAGTTTTATTTGTAGCTGACTTTGGAGTACAACTTTACCAAACTAAGCCAAAGACTTGTGCACAAAAGTTGTTTTGTTTTTTTCCACAAATATATGATTTTCCAAACGCAATCTAAAGCCTTAGCCACCCATTTTCAACGGATCCCATTCGGTCGACTGCAACTCATCTCCGACCATTAGTGCTCCAACATTGAGTTTGTTGACTCTAAGTAATTGTTGATGAGCTTGTTCCTTCTACTATAAAATTTTTAAATGAGCCAAAAATAAAAGAAGAAAGAATCATCAATTTAAGGAGAAAAGCTATAAACCTTACTTTTGGAGGTTGATATCAAGACTTGAAAGCTTACATGGAGTCATCAAATTTAGTATTGGAACATAGGTCTACCGAAAATGGATTGCAGCAGAACTCGCTAAAGATTGTATAGCTTGGGTTTTAACTTGTTGGCAAAGCACACGAAATGGATTAAAATAATAGGTTGAGAAGGTTTGTAAGGAGAAGGCATATAATTGTCCAGAGATTATAGAGTAAGAGGATATTTCGTAAATCACAAAAAATATTCTAATGAGAATTCGAATGGAAATTAACAAAAAGACCTATGTTTCAAAATAACAAAACTTTACGAAGGAACAAATGCAAAAAGTACAATATTGACAAAAGAAATTAACTCATTTAGAAAATAAGCTTAATAACAATTATGTTTGTAATGCCCTCAAATTTGTTGTCATAATATCATATAGGGCATGGATTCAATGTCGTTACGGTATTTGATGAACGTTTCAATTATATATCATAATTAACTATACAATAACAAAAGTAATTAAACATTTAAAAAATCCAACTAAATATCCATATAAAGAACTCATATGCATGGGTTACTTCAATAAGTTTTATAATATTTCTTCAACATACATGTCACATGATACATTAATAATATAGCATAAGTTCATAAGCATAAGCTTATAAGCTTACATAGTCTCAATACATAAGGTTTAATAATGTAAAGCATAAGCTAGGGATTCAATGACACTTAACACATGCAATCGTACGTCACAAGCAATGTTGCCACCATTATCATTCAACTCAGGTACATGGATTCATAATTCATAGGAGAATTCACCAATACGAGGTCGACATCATCTCACAGGAGATAGTATAAGCACACATTATATCAATAGTTCACAATGTTTAATTATTGTTCAATTTCAATATTATCAATTTTAATTTTAATTTTTCAATGATGGTGTGAACATCAATATCACTTTTATATTAGTGCTCAATTATTAATAATCAATATGTTCACACCTAACTTAATCAAATTTGATCTTAAATTTATTTTTTGACTTCATATTCAATTGTTCTATATCATTCAATTAATCAACCAAGTTGGAGGTTCAATAAAAAAATAAGAGCATAAGAGTATACAACTAAATATCACTAAAATATATCAATTGAAATTTAGACATCACTAGTGTTGTGACCATGTTGCACTCATTATGATCGAGCCCTTGACCACTCGTAAGGGATGCTATGGGGTAGCATAGTGACATAGTCATGGTTCTTAAACTCGCGAGTTATAGTCATAGAATCGCACGATTTCAAGACTCTAAACCACAAAATCGAGTGAACTCGGTATAAACTCGGATTGTGTAGTAAACTCGGTAGACTCGGATGAACTCAGATGGACTCACAAGTAGACTCATAGATTGCATCATTGAATTATTTAATTACAATTTAAAAGTACAATTGAAAGTAAATATGTAGAAAAAAAATAAAAAAATATATATATTTTAAGATTTGATCAAAACCTTCCAAGCCTCCCATAGTTTTTTTACTTATTTCCACGCTAGGTTATGATGATTAGCGATCATCGGCGACTCGAGCATTTGGGGGCATGAGTACTAGAGTTATAAAAGTTAGGGGGCTTGAAAATGATGAATCACTATTTATTTTATATACATGTGAGTAAAAATATGAAGTATGAGATTTTATAAAGTTAAAATGATACATGAACACTATTTATGATTTAGTCTTTATTGTATAATATATTTTTATATATTTATAGTATGTACATAAACTCTACGAGTTTATGTTTCGAGTTTACCGGACGTAAAACGAGTCTAGGTGGACTCTCGAGTTTGAAAACCTTTTGACATAGTGGATCTTAGTAGTCACATTAGTTATGTTATGGGTGAGCCAAGCTTACTACGATATAGACTCAATCAATAAACTAATCCATAGTAACACTATAGTCCATATCGTGTGTCCGTAGACACATGAGTATATTTTTCTCTTGTTTTTCATATTGTTTCATTGGTTGTCCACAACCGCTCAGTTGGATTTTTTCATGGCCTCTAATACAATCCAATTACTTTAGGATCATAAACCCTAGGTTTTACCATTCACAGTTATAATGAACTAGATACCTACTACAGGTCAAGCAGCCAAGAAGAAATGTAAAGAACGAGAGTTGTTGAAACTAGGATCCGGGCGGTCCGAGGGGGACCACCATTGGTCAACAAATTATAAATAGTAGATTTCAATTTTATAATAAATATAAAGATTTAGTGATAAACATAATAATTTGAAAAATTGACATGTTTACATACAAATTTAGCATTATGATCCATATGGTTTTCATATTTTAATCACAAGAACTAGAGCCATGAACTCTTGATAAGTCATGTTGAATCACCATATAAGATAATCCAGATGAAAAATTGAGAAGGAGAAATAAATTGTTCTACATGTTTGGAGATTTTAGAGCTAAAATTCTTTTTTTTTTCTCTTTAAATTTGTAGAAACCTTGAAATCTTTTTCTCCTTATTGGAGTAGTCAAATTTTAGTCCTTCAATTTTTTTCTTGAAGAGCTATCACCCATGAATAAAATCTTAATATTTGAGGATGAAATGAATGTTAAGATAGAGAAGAGAGAAACTGAATATTTGGGCGACTAATTCTCCTCCTTTTTATATTAAAATTTAATTATACGTTTGCCAGATTGAATGTATTTGGAGTAATGGGTCATTTGATCTCTTTCCCTTTTTTTTTAACTTGTTACAATTTTGTCCCCAAAGAGTACACGTGATAGCCATGTTACATCATATCATGATGTAATATTAAAGTGAAAAAACTATTTCTATCTTTTTTATTTTGATTTGATACGAATGTTAACTTTGTCTACTTATCAAGTTTCTGGAAAACAAGAGGCCTTCCGCTCGACACAACACAGCCTCTCGGTGCACACTGCGATTGGTCGAAAGCAGCAGAACTTAGTAAACGACCACTGGCGAGGGCGTCTCTGCCGGAAGGGCCGAAACCATGGAAGGCGCCGTCCGGAGCTCCGCGAACTTCGTGCCACTCACCCCCATCAGCTTCTTGGAGCGCGCCGCCGTCGTCTACGGCGACCGGACCTCCGTCGTCTACGGCTCCGTCACCTACACCTGGAAGCAGACGCGCGATCGCTGCCTCCGGCTGGCTTCCGGCCTCGCCCGCCTCGGGATTTCCCGCCACGCCGTCGTAATGCTTTTGATCCTTTTGTTCCTTCCTCTCTCTCTCTCTCTGATTAATTTGCTTACTACTTTTGGATTTCATTTTGCTCTTTCTTGAATCATCGCACGGGATATTATGATGTTTCCTTGTTTAGGTTTTGCCTTCTTTTGTTCAATTAAATGCCAATCCCTGTTTATTTTATGAGTTTTATCGAACCAATCTCTAACTTTTGCCAATATCCAGTTAATTCGATATCAATATTTTAGGGATTAGTCGAATCCGAGGAGCCACGAGTTTCTACATCTGGCAATTGATTTGAGAATAATTTAATTTTTCTTCTCACTATTCTTTCATTCTGTCATGCCCCAGCCGACCTAATAAGGAAGAAAGCAACATAAACAACTACGATTCAAACCTAGAAATGCTAATCAATGTAGAAGTTTTCTAATTTGCACCTCAATGAGACATGTCAACAGCAGAAGCAGGACCGTTTGTGAAAAAGATAGTGCATTGAAGTACCGGTTATAGCTCTTTTTTTTTTTGAAAAGGAAAACTTATCTATTACTATAAATGCCCATTCGGTCTGCATACAAAATAGGTTGGAGGTCTGGAGGAGGATCCCCCTCCCAAAAAAGATCAAAAGAACAGGTTCGGCCAAGGTTTGCAAGGTAGTCTGCCGCCCTGTTGGCCTCCCGGAAACAATGCATGCATTTGAAATTGTCAAAAAAGTTAATACAATGCCAGAAGTCCTGAAGAATACTCCATAATGGCCAGGGACAGCTTGAGCTTTTGTTAATGATTGAACCAGATTCGACGAGTCAGATTCCAGAAAAACATTTTTAAAGCCGAGCTCAATGCATCTTCTAATGCCTTGTAACGCGCCCCATGCCTCCACCGCTAGGATGGAGTGGGCATCTCGCCGTAATGCTCCTGCACATAGAAAGTACCAGTTATAGCTATAATGTACTAGAATGAGGCATAAAGAGTTAAAGTGGTGGCACCACTCTGTGGGACTGTGAGCCTATCTTTATGCTTCACAATGGTAGATAAATGACACTGATAAACTTTATTTGGTTGCAATTAATTATCAGTCAGATGTTGGAATTTGATATATACGCAGTATTTAAATGCATGTGGTCAGAATTTATTACACTAATTAAATTCTATAACTACTAAAAGAAACAAACTACAAAGAGAGCTTCATTGTAGAAGTTTCAAATGTGCTATTTACTATTTTGTAGCCTACATGTTTATTTTAAATCTTTCAATGAAATAGGTCATTCTCATAATGCATGCATATCAACTAAAGAGAATCACATAATAATAAGAATTTTAATAAATATGTTGTAGTATGACACCTTTAGTCATAAGTGACATAATTGATGATTCATTAATAATTAACATGACATGTCTCTTCTTAAAGAATACATAATATGTGTTCAATATATAAGGACTTAAATTTAATGACTCCTTATGAGTAAGTACTTAATGTCGACAACATGTTATTTCGAATTTATTTATATATATTCAACCAATGGCATAATCTCAAAGTGTCACATCTTTAATGGCTTTAAAGATGAATTTAACATCTCAAAACTGAATAATAATTTTTTTAGCCAAATATTATATGATGTCACTTCAAAATAAAACACAACCCCTTTTGTAAACAAGTACAAAGTTATTTCATAAAAGATATTTTTCTCGATATGTCATTTATTTCTAAAAATCACTTTTCTTAATAGATAAGTACCGAACAATTTTTTTTATCTTTGAAATTTGTTTCACTATAAAAAAGGGTCATACATTTGACAAAATTATATGTTTACAGATAATGTTATTTGGCTTTGAAAACTATGACAATTTTGATAATATAGAAAATTTATTTCAAATGCCAAAATCTGATTGATCCAACATGTGAACTGGAAGGTTGTTGCTTTTACATACGCATTTTGATGGCTTTGTAGTCCTTATGATTTCATCATATGATTTATAGGTCACATTATTCTTGGATATATCAAAGAAATCTTCACTTCTAATCAGGTTGTTTGCTGCTTATATTATTGTCAAGGTCAATGCTGAATTTAGTACATTTCTTTCTTAAGCTGAATCCTTATGCAATTTCTGAAACCACAATATGCATTGATTTCGCTGACTTGTGCTATGTCTATCGGCCATTCTATAAAATTAGTTGGGAACTGTCGAACCAAGGTTACAAAAAAATTAGTCCTTTTTTTTTAAAGAACAAAAGAATTAGTCTTACAGATTCATTTTTTAAAAAACTTAAAACATCATATTCCATGAGATGCTTCCATTTGATAAAATCACAATTCTCAGCATCCTAAAATTTTAAAAAGTATCTACAGCTTCGATAAGGATGCATAAAATTGTTAAGTTTGTGCAATCATGCTCTCAACCTTTGAAGATTTGAATGTATTCAGTTATTTTATTTGTTCAATCATGTTTATTTTACTTGCTCTAAATTGTTTAAAATTTATCTTGGTTAGGATTATATAAGATCTGATGTTCTTTAGAATTGATTTTCTAGCGATCTAGGAACTAAGTTAGGAGTTGGATTTGTTATACGGAAGATTCATTATACTTATGAGCGAGAATGTTTTGTCACCAGATTAATGAAATAAATGTACAAAGTTTACTCTTAATCTTGCTGACAAGTTGGTACTTCTCTCCTTATCTAAAGAGTGAACTGCATCACTACTAACACTGTGGTGGTCCATAGACACCTCTAGCTTCATTACCAGATTGTTTTAAGAAATTTCTTATACACTACTTCAGATAGAGATGTACAGCTTGTGGTTGATATTTCACCATAGCTAGTCACTAATATGCAAACAGATTGTTTTTTGTTCAAACAGGTAGCTGTACTTGCGCATAATATACCAGCAATGTACGAACTACATTTCGGTGTTCCGATGACTGGTGCAGTTCTCTGTGCACTTAATACACGCCATGACTCTGCCATGGTATCACTACTCCTGAGGCACTCTGAGGCCGAAGTCATATTTGTTGATTATCAACTTCTTGATATCTACCAAGGAGTTGTGAAGATTCTCTTAGATGCTAATGCAAAGTTGCCTCTTCTAGTTGTAATCTCAGAACCAAGTGGCTCATCTTCTGCAGTTCCTGGTCCTGGTGCATCAGTTAACATGGACTATGAAACTTTTCTGCAAACTGCAATGCCAGAATTCGAGATAAGGTGGCCTGATGATGAATGCGCCCCTATTTCTATGAATTATACTTCTGGTACTACATCAAGACCGAAGGGTGTTATCTATAGTCACCGTGGTGCTTACCTCAATGCCATTGCGACCATTCTAATGAATGACATAACCACAATGCCAGTCTATCTCTGGACTGTTCCCATGTTCCATTGCAATGGGTGGTGCCTCACTTGGGGCATTGCAGCTCAAGGCGGGACAAATATATGCATTAGAAATGTCTCTGCAAAGATTATTTTTGACAACATTGACCGTCATAAAGTAACACATATGGGTGGTGCACCCACAGTCCTTAATATGATTGTCAATTCTCCAATCTCTGAGCAGAAGCCACTGCCAGGAAGGGTTGGAGTAATGACAGGAGCTGCACCACCGCCACCCAAGGTTCTTTTCAAGATGGAGGAGCTTGGCTTCGACATGACTCATGCATATGGCCTCACTGAAACCTATGGTCCTGGAACAGTTTGCACATGGAAGCCAGAATGGAACTCCCTCCCTCCAGAAGAGCAAGCACGGATTAAGTCCCGCCAGGGTCTTCAACATCTTGCAATTGAGGAGCTCGATATTAAAGATCCAGTAACTATGACAAGTGTTCCTGCTGATGCAAAGACTATTGGTGAGGTTATGTTCAGAGGCAACACTGTGATGAGCGGGTACTACAAAGACCTGAATGCAACCCAAGAAGCTTTTGCCGGAGGATGGTTTCGAACAGGTGATCTTGGTGTAAGGCATGCTGATGGTTATATACAGATAAAAGACCGATCAAAAGACATCATAATTTCTGGTGGCGAGAACATAAGCACAATAGAAGTAGAGTCTGTTTTGTTCGGCCACCCAGCAGTCCTGGAGGCAGCTGTTGTTGGACGTCCAGATGAATACTGGGGTGAGACACCTTGTGCTTTTGTTAAACTGAAGGAAGGTGTTCATTGCAGCGCTGATAATATCATGAAATTCTGTCGTGATCGGCTGCCGCATTATATGGCACCTAAGACTGTCATTTTTGAAGACCTCCCGAAGACCTCAACAGGGAAGACACAGAAGTTTGTTCTCAAGGAGAAGGCAAAGGCCATGGGAAGCCTTTCTGGGAGAAGATTGAGCAAGCTCTGAGATACTAGTTGGTAAGTCGTACCTGGACTAATCCTCTCCTAGGCGACCAGTCTCAAATAAGTAAGTGATATAGGGAAGAACTCTGATTCCAGATTACATAGTAAATAAAAATGCAGCATTCTGATTTACCCGTGGTGGTTGTATGTAACGAATTGGGCATCAACTTATGTGAGACAATAATGAGATGTTGTGTTGATTACCACAGTAATGTCTTCAATGCTATTGTAAACAAAAAATAATGAGATTACCTGTGCCATTAAGTACAATGCTCTCCTATGGTTGAATTTTTTTTTTTGTACAGATATATTTAGATGTTTGTTTTGAATTATTAGCATGTTCTTTTGTCGTTTGAACATGTAATGAAAAAAATAAATTTGAGATAGAGTGAGCTTGAAAATGTTTCCCCTCAAAAAGAGATCTTTCCCCAAATTATATATAAGCTTTTGGTTATTAAAAGAATCAAAAGAGAAATAGTTGTTATGAAAAATATTTTTCTTGAAAGAAACAAAGTCCAAATTTCAAGTAAGATCTCACCAAAGATTCAAAACTTATATTTTTTTCTCTCAATTTTAATTCGTAGTTTAAGAAGTTAATTGAAATATTTTTCCTCCGCTTCTCCATTGTAACTTGTGAGTTCTAACAGAGGAGACTGGATATGTAAACGGGAAAGGTAAAAGGTTGTTCTTGGTCATCTTGGATTTTGTAGTTTCAATGCTTTGTCCTGATAAGCCTTCATAAATCCTAATAAAACAATTGTTACATCACTTCGTATGACACATAATATTTGTTTCATGTATATGAAAATGCAACATAGACCTCATACTTCAACCGAAAAAAAAAGCAATAAAGACGCTTACGAGGTAACACCAACAGTGGATTAGCTCATTAAATTTGGAAATGGATCAACATTGAGTTCAGGAGACATAGGACAGTATGTCCGGATCAACATCGATTTTCATCTCGACGTATTGTTCAGACTGTCCTATATCTCCTGAAACTATCCAGAGATATTGTCCTATGTCTCCTGAAATCAATGTTGATCCAACTTTGAAATTTAATGGGCTAGTTCACCGTTGCTATCACCTGTCTTTATTGTCTTCTTTTTCGTTAAAATATGAGAATTTTGTTGCATTTTTCATATGCATGAAACAAGTATTATTTGTCATACGAGGTGTGCAGCAATTGTTTTTAGAGCAAAAAAAAAAAATATTATTTATATAAAAAAATTTAAATATTATTTATTTATATACAAAGTATCGTTATTTTTTTTTAGCTACACATTTCTTTTTCTCTTATTTTTATTTTTATTTTTATTATGATTTATGAAGGCTTGTCGCCATAAAGAATTCTACAAAATCCACAATGACCAAGAACAACCTTTTCCATGTATCCAGTCTCCCTCTGTTAGAACTCACGAAGTAACCATGGAGAAGCGGAGGATAGGCATAGTGGGAGCCGGCGTCACCGGGCTTGCTGCATGCAAACACGTCGTCGAGAAGGGCTTCCGCCCCATCGTCTTTGAGTCCGGCGACGGCATCGGCGGCCTTTGGGGCCACACCGTTGCCTCCACCAGGCTCCAGACCCCGCGAGCTGCCTACCAGTTCTCGGACTTCCCCTGGCCGGCCAGCGTAGCAGACACCTACCCGGACCACCGTCAGGTGATGGCGTACTTGGATGCGTACGCGCGCCACTTCGACCTGCTCCGCTACGTCAAGTTCAGGAGCAGGGTGCTCGGCGTCGAGTTCGTCGGGGCGTCGGAGGAGGAGATCATGGAGTGGGAGCTGTGGGCCGGGAACGGCGAGGCCTTCGGCGGGGGCGCCAAGGGCGAATGGCACATCACGGTGCAACAAGGCGACGACGGACCCACAGAGGTATCATAAGCTTATGGCCTTTAATTCTTCACTCCTGCAAAGGTATCAAGTCTGCTTTTTACTGTCTTCCTTAATTTTGTTCACTACGTTCATATTTTTGTCGAATGGCAGACGCATCATGTGGATTTCTTGATCCTTTCCGTTGGACGATTCAGCGGTGTGCCCAACGTCCCGACGTTCCCTGCAAACGAGGGTCCTGAAGTGTTCCGGGGAACTGTGATCCATGCCATGGACTACTCCAACATGGGCACAGCGAGTGCCACTGAACTGATCAAAGGGAAACGAGTCACGGTTGTGGGATCTCTGAAATCAGCAGTGGATATTGCAGCAGAATGCGCACAAGCAAATGGTGCACCTCCTTTCCTCTCTCTGTTTCCTTCTTGGATCTTGTCCTCTAATGGCTGCACTGGTGCTTAGTGTTTGTTTTTGAATCATTTCAAGGGGTCGAGTTCCCTTGCACACTATTATGCAGGACGAAGCATTGGCTTTTGCCTCACTTTAATATTTGGGGAATTCCTATTGGATTCTTTTATGGCAGCCGGTTCTCTGAGCTCCTTGTTCATAAGCCTGGAGAAGGCTTCCTATTGAGTTCATTGGCCACCCTGTTGACACCTCTGGTAATGAGATGCAAACGTTGCTCTAAATTGTTTACATCTCGTGTTTATATATTAATCATTTCTTAAAACATTGCAGAAGTGGTTGCTGTCAAAAATTGCTGAAAGCTATTACAAATGGTCAACCCCTGTACAAAAACACGACATGGTACCAGAACATAGTTTCTTCCAGGCCGTAAGTACTTGCTTGGTTGCACTGCTCCCGGAAAAGTTTTATGACAGAGTGGAAGAAGGAAACATTGTTCCGAAGAAGTCAAAGACCTTCAGCTTCTGCGAGAGTGGAGTCATGATCGAAGGTCAAGATGCACCCATAGATTCCGACGTAGTGATCTTTGCCACTGGTTACAGTGGCGACAAGAAGCTCAGAAACATGTTTGCCTCGCCCTTGTTTCAGAGCATTGTTGCTGGTTCATCCAACACTACTGTTCCTCTGTACAGGTACATAGCAAGGACCAGACATCCTGCTTCAAATGCATACAACTCGTAACATTATTTTCCACCTTTGACAGGGAATGCATCCATCCCCGGATTCCACAATTGGCGATATTGGGCTACTCTGAGAGCTTGTCCAACCTGTTTACATCTGAACTAAGGTCGAAGTGGCTGGCGCATTTCCTTGATGGAGGTTTCAGGTTGCCGAGCATAAAGGCCATGGAAAGGGATGTGATGGAGTGGGAGAAATACATGAAGAAATACCATGGCCGATACTTTCGGAGATCAAGCATTGGAATTCTGCACATATGGTATGGAGATCAGTTGTGCAGAGACATGGGGTGCAACCCCAAGAGGAAGAAGAGTTTTTTAGCTGAATGGTTCCTTCCCTATGGCCCTGCAGATTATGCTGATCTTCACCTGGCACAGGCATAAATATATGTGAACTCCTCCTGGTCAATTCACCGTAATAAATGTTTGTTCTTTTGATTTTACTTTTTTATTTGATAAAAGCAGTAAAGCACTTAAAAAATTTCAATTTCTGTTTACAATATACTAATACTCCAAATTCTAATTTTAACTAAATTCACATGTCTTCAAATATTTTCAAGACAGACGCCCACAATTAAAAAGACACCTCCATATACAATGGGTTTAGGAGGGTGAAGTCGTGAAGATAATCCTTTGCCAGTGTATGTGAGTGGGGAGCTCTCGAATCAAAATTTTAAATTTTGTTATTGTTTAATAAAGTTGACTTGTGCTATGTTTTTTCGAAAATTATTGTCAGATTTATTTTTGATATATCTTTATTGTTTGTTTAGTAACTGTTTATATAGATTTCTTAGATATTAGATCAAAGGATATATGTAGTCCTAGCTATATTATTGAAGGACATGACTCAATTAATTAAAAGTGAATATGAGAAATTTTATTATGCTTTTTTTTCTGATCTGATAATCATGAATTTCATAAAAAAGCAAAAAAGTTCACCCAACCAAATGATTAAAGTTTCACAAGTTAAAATTAAATTTGATTAAAATAATTAATTGATGAAGTTGCAATGATAATTAATAATTTCGAATTCGATTTATGAAGTTGTCAGATTTGATCAGGATATTATATTATTTCTCGAACTCGATATCAAATTAGTCAGCGGTTAGTACGTCGATCATTCATAAAAAAAATTGACAAGTCAAATTTGAAATTTATTTCTTTTTTAATATATAAGTTTAGATATTAAAGACGATCATAAATTTATTTAGAGGGACCAATGCATTCAACTGAATCATCAAACGATATTGTCCCTGTTATTTTATTAATGATGAATTATCAATCGACCCTTTTTTTCTTTAGGCATTCTAGTATACCGAAAAGTCACGGCGATTTTTCAGTCTTGACAATTATGTGCACTCAAAATCTCCTCAAGCGAGTGTTTACTAGGAGTTGGTACTCATTCAATATATATTATGTGTACATCAACTAATTTACATTTAACGCTGAACTACGAGTAAATATATTATATACATATGGTAAATTCATAGCCTCGAGTAAGAAAATAAATGTACACGGCACATAAAATACAAAAAAAATATCAACGCCAAAGAAGGAAGTCATTGAAGGAGAGAGAACGAGTGATGTAAGTGTGCAAATTAGATCGAACGAAGTACTTACAAACCGAAAAAAAAAGTACTTACAAACCGCTGAGCATATCACAGAGAAGATTAATGAAATAAAATCATTTGTCGGAATACGATATAAGATTACGGTGAAATCTCAGGATCCAATAGGATGCTCACATGTGGAATAATGCGATTTTTTTTTTCGGTGCGAATTTGATATAAGTCAAGTTTTTTTCTGTTACGACAACTGAGTTTTTTTTTTCTGTCACAAAATAATTTCCGTTTCACATATACTACAAAGTACTTTTTTTATGAACTGTCATTACATTTTATAAAAAAAAAGTTTATATAACTAATAAAATACAATGCATATGCAGATATTATTCACTAAATGTCATATACATATATATGGGTCATGCATTGCCAAAATTACTAATAATTTTATTAACATATTTTTTTATATTTTATGAGAATTAACATAAACTTATACAGTATGCTCTTTTTTGTCTTTATATAAATATATCAAAATGTGAGTTCATTTTTTTTAAAACTAAAACTATTAATATTTTTAACTCAAAATATAATATTATTTTAAAAATATTTTATAATTAATTTTAATATATATATATATATGGGTTTAATGTTGTTGTCCCCTACTTAAGTAGGGGACAACTTGTCCCATTGATCTGCAGCTGTTGGATTAAACATCTACGATTGGAGTGCTAAGAGGCCAAACCAAAAAATTCAATCCGGTTCATAAGAAAAAAAATGTCTAAAAACGGTTCGGTTCGGCAGATTTGCGTCGTCGCCGCCGCCGCCGCTGTCTTCCGTTGCTGCTCGACGACGACGCCGCCCTGCCCGACGCTGCCGCTGTTGCTCTGTCTCTCGCTGCTGCTCGACGACGCCACCCTGTTCGACGACACCTCCGCTGCAGCTGCTCGACGCTACCACCGCCGCCACCCGCCACCACTGTTGCTCTGTCTCTTGCTGCTGAAGTGAGTCATGTTTTGTGAGAAGACAGTGGACGAGGTCGTCCGCAGATTGAGTGCGGACGAT
>LTAE01004131.1:22578-33879 GCA_001647135.1 Pontederia paniculata | reverse complement strand
CCCGATCCTCAGCCTTTATCAGTTCAGACAAACTCCTTGGCACCCACTTGTCTTCTCACCAAGATTTCGTGTGTCCTTTGTCTTCTCCTGATGTCAACCGATTGCTCGCACTCAACCTGCGGTCGACCACTCATCCACCTTCCTTCTACTTTGGTCGTCCACTGTCTCCACCCTGAGCCCTTTGGACGTCCACTCTCAGCCTTGGCAGTCTACTGGTCGTCCACTGTCTCCACCTTGAGCCCTTCGGACGACCGTTCCCTTCATCCTCAGATCTTCGGTCGTCCGCTCTTCAACCTCGGGCGACCTCTTCTCTACTTAGCCAAAACTCCTTCTTCGTCTAAGTCTTCTCTGGGCGTCAACTTCTCCTAGGACCGCCCATTCTCCATCTTCTGATAATAAGGATGTTGCCTTCGGTCGCCCATTTCTCATCATCGGGCGACCTCTCCCGTTAAGCACTTTACTCCGGTCGTCCTTCCTTTATCTCTGGTCGACCGGTCAACCTCTTATCCTTCTTCTCATACATCCTCTTCATACATCCTCCTTCAATATCGGTCGACCTCTCTATACTCTTAGGACAACCGTTGCACACATATGCTTCTTCTGAAATGTCTTCCATGTGCATAGGTCGTCCATTTTTTAGCTTTGGTCGACCTTTCATATTTTGAACTTGAATTACCCTGTTACAGAATTCAGCTCAACAAGTTCATCAGTACAAACTAAGTTTCCTTACAAATTTGTGATCATCAAAACACTCTCAGGATCCTAGATTCAACTCTTGTCATCATTGATGTCACGATCGTGAATGTAATATCATGGTGCGTGTTTAATCTTCAAGATTTCGTCACTATGCGCTCATGAAAGCTCCATCACGATTGTCAAGGTCATAATTTATTTATTTTTCGCCTCTAGATTCGCTCCAACTGTCGTAGTCTTCTTTTATTGCTTTACTGAATGCTTTGCGCAAAAAGTAAACAACATGTAAATTCTATCTCTAAAGATGAATTAAAGTGAATTTCTCAACAAAATGATGCATGAGACAATGCTATTAAAGAAAGTTAAATTAAACATGCCATGAGTAATATGGCTAAATTGCCATGCATCAATAGGCAATTGAACAAAATCATAGTGAAGAACAAGCATCTATTTTCAAGGATTGGTGATTTGTTTGATTAGTTGTGATGGGCGAAGATGTTTTTCAAGATAAACTTGAGATTCGGGTACCATTAGCTTAGGATCAGAGAGAATGACATGAGAAAGCTGCTTTGAGGACTAGATATGGTCACTATGAGTTCTTGGTGATGTCGTTCGAGTTGGTGAATGCTCCAGTAGCATTCACGGATTTGATGAACATAGTATTCAGATATTTTCTTTATGTCATTGTCATTTTGCTCATCGATGATATACTAATTTATTCTCCTAGTGTTGAGATGGATGAGTCACACCTTAGGACAGTGTTGGAGACACTTCCACAACACCAATTGTAAACCAAGTTCTAGATGTGTGAGTTTCGAACTAATAGAGTGTCATTCTTGGGTTAAGATTCAAGAATGTTATGGGCCTTTATGTGATGCCATGAATTATGTTGTTATGTGGCAAGATTTTATATTTCTATGGATTTGTTTATGTTTTCGTTGCCATGTTTTTGTGTTTATGTTTTCATTGCGATATTACATTTAAGTGTCATGGACTTGCTTAGTATTATATCAATGCTTAGTATGTCCATATTTAAATGTCCATGTAATGCCATCAAAAGCTCATGTGAGTAAGGCTTATGTGTGTGTTTTGTGGCATTATGATATATGTATCAAAACCTAAGATTGGCTCGTAAGTTTTTTTAAGCCTCAGATGTCTCACTCTATGAGTAACCACTAAGTCCTAAGGGTACATATATGTGTAGTGTGTATATGCTACGTGATGGCTAATGTTAACGATTTATTGTATGGTTTGTGTTGATATATGCCTCAATGACGTGCCAAATGAAGAGACATGTAGTGAAAGGAATGCTTTCATTGATAATTTATTGTCGCAACACCATATGCCCATAACCACAGGAACTATGTTAATACTATTGACGGGTTCATAAGTCTTGAGCAATCAAGGTTTGATGATGATAAAGGGCCCGAGATGGGTGAGGTATGGTTGAACGATGTGTCATATATCTTTGGGATTATGTATTGTGAAAAGGGAGATGACCGTATTATGTTTGGTGAAGTTAAGAACTGGTGGGATGCCATAAAGGACTGAGTTTCACGTTGATGAGTATATTCCATGGGATCACTTTGTGGAAGCATTTGGGGATAGATACTTTCTCATGTACTTTAAGGACTAAAAGAGGAACAAGTTGCTGTATCTTCAATAAGGGGGCATGACAATGGACCAAATATGCTCAAGTACCTTAAGTTAAAGAAGTATAGCAACCTTCAAGAGATGGCAATGTCAAAAGTCAAGATGACTAAAGCCTAAATTGAGGACTAAGATGATGATGACTGTTGTGAGACTATGAATGAAGTTATGTAGTTGTCAATTGACTTGGAAAGAGACTTTACAAAAGAGCTCAAGCTTCTAAAGGAAAAGTTCCCAAGAAACTAAGGACAAGGCAAGGGCAAATGAACTAGGAAGCCCTACAACGAACCACCCTAAAAGAAAGAAGAACCTCAAAAGAACAAAAGTACTTGCAAATAGTGTGGAAAGTTTCATGGTGTAGAATGCCGCTTGAGAGCGGGTGTGTGCTTCCAATGTGTCAAAGGACAATTTGTTAAGGATTGTCTAAAAAGGAGGTCCAAATTCAATGACAAAAGGAAAGCAAGATTTTCTACCTTAAAAGACTATGAGAAGGGCCTATAACATGCATGCTGAGGAGGCCTTTACGTCCAATGAAGTGGTACAAGGTATGCTTCTTATTATGGGACACCATTCAAAATTTTTGTTTGATTGCAGAGCAACTCACTCTTTGTGTCGACCACTTTTTCTAACATGATTGAAGTGAAACCTAGGACTATGTATTATATTCTAGAAGTAATAACTCATATAGCTAGTATGTCAATTAAGGATGTAGTACCGAATGAGCCTCCAATGATTGAAGGAACCTTGTTGTTGATTTGGAAGTTTTGCCCATGATCGACTATGATGTCATTCTAAGTGTGGATGATCATCCAATCATGATGCCAATGTCATGTGTAAAGAAAATAAAATTTTAGTAGGAGCTTCTGAGAAACCTCATGTTATCATTCGAGGAACCCTATTGGGTGTAAGAAATATACTTGTATCAGACATCAAAGCCACCAATGTGTTAAAAAAGGGAAGTAGATGTTTTTTAGTATGTGTTTTTAGAGCAAATAATAAACACACTTTGGATGAAACATGTGGATGTTGTGAAAGGATTTCTAGATATGTTTCTCATTGACTTGCTAGAATTACCACCTCATAAGAGATTAATTTCCTAATTGAGTTATCGAAAGGCACCAGCCGAGATGCATGAGTTGAAGAATCAACTACAAAAGTTGCTAGACAAACATTTTATTAGACCTAATATGTCACCATGAGGTGCACTAGTCTTATTTATCGAGACAAATGATGATTTCGTAAGGCTTTGTATTGACTACTAATATTGAACAAGGCAACAATCAAGAAAAAACATCATTTACCACGTATTAATGATTTTATTTGAACAACTATCATCAGCATTAGGATTCTCAAATATTTATATCTGAATTGGATATTATAAATTAAGGGTTGCCGAGCATAATATGTCAAAAATAT
The DNA here is from genome assembly GCA_001647135.1 of Pontederia paniculata. Classification (NCBI taxonomy): domain Eukaryota; kingdom Viridiplantae; phylum Streptophyta; class Magnoliopsida; order Commelinales; family Pontederiaceae; genus Pontederia; species Pontederia paniculata. The sequence goes on along the minus strand of LTAE01004131.1, from coordinate 30,120 downwards.
TTTTTTAGTTGAGATATAGACATTATGAATTTCTTGTTATGCCTTTTGGACTAACAATGTCCCTATGACTTTTATGGATCTTTATGGACAAGATCTTTAGGCCTTTTTGGACCAGCTTGTCATTATATTTGTCAATGACATCATGATCTATTCGTCAAGTCCCGAAGAACATAAAGAGCATTAAAGACTTTGTTAGAGACACTAAGAAGGCACAATTTGTATGCAAAGTTTTTCAAGTGTGATTTTTTTATTAAAAGAAGTTATGTTTTAGGATACATTATGTCAAAGGATGGTCTCACTGAATCCGAGTAAGGTAGATGTCATTATCGATTGTAATAAGCCCAAGGTCGTGATAGAAAACCAAAGTTTCTTAGGATTAGTTTGATATTATCGAAGGTTCATTAAAGACTTTTCAAAGATGCATCTCCTTTGACTTATTTGTCAAGAAATGAGTGAAGTTTGAATAGACATCCAAATGTAAAATGAGTTACTCGAAATTAAAGAAGAGGCTCACGACCACACCAATGCTTACTATTCCTTTAGTAAGTGGAGGTTGTTGTTTATAGTGATGCTTGTGGCACTAGTCTGAGTTATGTACTAGTGCAACATGGAAGGAAGGTAAGTTATTCATCAAGGCAACTAAAGAAGCGTGAAGTAAATTACCCAACTCATGATTTGGAGTTAGAGGTGGTTGTCGTTCCCTTAAAGATATAGCTCCAATTATTTCTATGGAAACATTTGAAGTGCTCACATATCACAAAAAAATGAAGTGTGTTTTTCATGAAAGAGAATGAACATGAGGCAACAGAGATGACTTGAGTTTCTTAAATATTATAAGTTTGCTATCATGTATAATTTAGGAAAGTCCAATATTGTGGTCAATGCTTTAATTAGAAAATGAGAAGGATCACTTTCTTATTTAAGGATTCACAAGAGGAATCTTTTTAAGAATATATGCAATAGAATCCAACTCCTATTGATAGAAAGGTAGTGTTGATGTCTCTTCATGTGATCCAATCAAACTTGGCGAATAAATCATTCAAAGGAAAGATTCAGAATATTATTAGAAGATTTTCCTATGCAATAAGGAAACCACAATTTTCGCCATGCAAAAATGGTGCTATATGATTTAAAGATCATTTATGGATTCCTAATGACAAGGCTCTGAGAAGAAAAATTTTGGATGAATGCCCCAAATCCGAGTTTATTATCCATCTTGAAAGTATAAAAATGTTTAAACACTTACGAAGAAGTTTTTGGTGTCAAAACATGAAGAAGAATATTGTCAAGTATATGTCAAGATGCATTATTTGTCAAAAAATCAAGATTTAGCACCAAAAACTATTTGTTTTTCTTCAACATTTGGAATTAGCGGAATGGAAATGGCAATGTGTATGAATTTTGTGTTGGAATTGCCAAAAAAAAAAGTGAAATTGACTCGATATCGGTAAACATGGAAAAGGTTGACTTTCTACCCATGAAAGCAAGTCAATAGATGGAAAGGTATTGAACTTGTATATTAAGAAAATTATCCGACTTCGTGGGATTCCCACATTCGTAATGTCGGATAGATACTCAAGATTTTGGAGAAGCTCACAATATGCTTTTGGTACAAGGCTAATTTTTGTATAATTTTAGCATAATTTTAGCAAAGTGAAAGGACAATCCTAACACTTGAAGACATATTGGCATGGTAATTGGGATGACTACTTACCACTAGTGGAATTTGTATATAACAATATTTACCATGTAACTATTAAGATGACCCCATTTGAGGCTCTATATGAAAGACCTTGTAGATCTCCTTCATGAAGGATGAAAGTAGGTGAAAGAAGACTTTTTGGATCTCATAACTAGTGGAAAGATTTCTCTAACAAAGATAACTAGATAAACAAAAAGATGTTAGAGGCACAAAGTAGGCAAAACAGTTACGCCAACCAAAAGAGAAAGGAATAAATATATAATGTGCGTGAATATATGATGTTGAAGACTTCACCAACAAAAATGATAATGTGTTTTATCAAGAAAGGAAAATTCAATTCAAGATATATTTGATATTATAAAATCATTAAGAAGGTAGACGAAATGACACATAAGCTAGCATTACCACCCTCATATGCAAGAATTCATGATGTGATCAATGTGTCAATGCTTAAAATATATCACCATGATGAGGTTAATGTGATAAGAGTTAAAAACCAAATATTAAGGAAGACTTAAGTTATAAGGAACAATTCATAAAAGTTGGAATATCAAAAGAAGAATCTTAGGAATAAAATGGTATCAATAATCAAACTGATACGGAGACATCATCGAGGAAAGGAAGCTATTTGAGAACTTGAGGGTGATATGAAGGAGAAGTTTCCACACCTATCTGATGAGTGTTTAATTTATGATTGTGCAAATTTGAGGATGAATTTTGTTTTAAAGGGCATAAGATTTAAGCCCCCAAATAAATTAAAAGTCAAGTGAAATGGATTAAAACTCACTTAAATTTCACTTGAGTCATGCCCTAAGTATAAAAGGGGCTCAACAACCTTTTTCATTTCCTCCCAGAAATCTCTCCCTTTCCCTCTTCTTATTTCCATCTCCACAAGAAGACTTCCATGGCTAGTTTGAAGCTCATCACTTCATTGTGTATAGCCTAACAAGAATGTCAAGAGAGGAACTTGGATGGTCAAGAGAAATAAAAGAAGACATTGAAACTTCACCAAGTAAGGGAGAATGAAGAAGAAGGAATCATCACCAAAGAAGAAACTAGGTTAATGTAAACGGGATCCATTATCTCATTCCTTATCTTATTTCATGAGTTGAGAATTATAAGGACACCTAGTTCTTTCAAAGTATGAATGATGGTGATGGCACTTAGGATATTGCATGGTTGAAGTGTATTTACTTGTTTAAATGTTCTACTTAGATTAATCATTCATGTTATAAGATTTATAATGAATAATCTTGTTGTATTCAAACGATATTATGTTACATTGTAAGCATATGATTAGATTATGTTATGATTATACCATGTTTGAATTCTAGAATGTATCATATGAACTTTAGATCGGAACCTAATCCAATTGTACTCAAATTTTATGTTTTTATGTTTAATTAAATATATTATGAATTGTACAATATAGGGATTATTTTGTATTAGAACGTTCTATGAGGAGAATGTCATATATATATTAGATGATCCAAATTCAAAATAGAATCAAATTTGAATTGGATAAGAACATTCTCTTTTAATAACTCACTATGGCTGAATCATAATGGTATGTAATCGATCGTGTGAGCCCACGTAGAGATTCATTGCACAGATCTTAGTGGCTCACAACGGTCGAGCCATATTGAAGTCAATCCAACCATAGCAAGCTATGGTCGCCCATAGTGAGGAAGATACATGTCATAGCTCTCTATGGTGACATACCCACCTATAGCTAATAATTAGCAGGCTATGATTGAACCATGACCACGCTCGTCCAACCCTAGCTGCCAGATTTACAAATATTATATTGTTATTATTTTATTTCATTGATGATGAGTGTTATGATGTCATGTTTATTATTTGATTAATTATGAACCTAATGTGTCTACATTCCATGCTCTTATAATAGTGAACCTTGCTTGATGATTGTTATCCATTTAGACATCAAATGCATGCTAAGTCATAATTAGGTTAAAAAATACAAAATTGATTGTTATGTTTGATCTATTATGAAAAAGATGAAGCATTGGAGAATTTAATCATACTATATCGATAATGAGGAAAGGTAGTCCATGACACTTCCTAAGAAGTGATGTCCATTCATTAGCAATAATATGTGTGCTTTCAAAATCTTGAAGGGAGGGTTGATCTAGAAAGTCGATGTTAATGGATTAACGTTACGAGCCAAAGATAATAATGAGTCATGATTATGTTAATAATGTGAGTCAAAGAAGAATTCAAATGGGTCATATAACTAAAATGTGATTGACTAAGATGCTTAGTCACTTATATGCTTTCATGTATGAAATGCTTAATATATGTCATGATTATGTTATACAAATGCTTTATGCTTATGCTGATCTCCGAATTATTTCTGTTCAAATATTATCGTAAAATCATAATCAGGGGTTTGCACCTCCCTTGTTTATGGATATGTGCACATTATGACGTGATTGACTTGGCGGTGATTTGCTTACAGAAGCTTTAGTTTGTACATGGATATATCTAGCTTTCACAGGAATTGTTTAAGACATAATTGTTATGTTTAATTACCTTACCCTTTTCTAAGTTGTAAATCAAATGAGCCTAAGTCTAAAAAATGTTATGGTTATGAATTATACCCTTATGTCTAGATGTTTGATGTTTATGGATGTTTTTGTTTCATGTTTATTATTTTTATATGTTCTTACTATGATATTACGTTTATTAAGTGTTGGGGACTTGTGTAATATAATATAATATAATATAATATAATATAATATAATATAATATAATATATTATAATATAATATAATATAATATAACGTGTGTGTTAGCTTGACCAAAATGAATATTGGTCAAACAAACATGAAATGCATGCTAAACCATAATCAAGTTAAAAGATGCATGATTGATTGCTATGTTTGATGTATTATAAAGAAGATGAAGTATTGAAAAATTTAGTCGTGATGTATCAGTTGTAGGGGAAGGTACTCAACAACACTTTTCTGAAAATGATGTCCATTCACTAGCAATAGTGTGTGGAGTCCCCCAATGGAACCCGAAGGGAGGATTGATCGAACTAACCAATATTAATGGATTTATGTTACGAGCCAATAGTAGTAATTGGTCATATGGTTATGGTAATAATGTGAGTAAAAAAAGGCAAATGAATCATATAATTAAGATGAAGATGTAAAGATGAAAATATGTGAATAATGACAAGAACATAAAATGTGTAGTTACTTATATACTTCATGTATCAAATTGTTAATACTTGTCATGCTTATATTATGCAAATGCTCTATACTTATGTTGATTTTGAAATGATTTATGTCTAAAGATTATTTTAATAATCATGATGGTTAAAATGTGATGTGCATATTTCATGATGTATGTTGATTTTTACAAACTCTAATTGGGAGTTTTCATCTCGTGTGTTTCGGATTTGTGCTAGTCATTATCAAAGATTAATTTAGCAGTGATTTGCTAATTGTGGCTTTAATTTGCACATAAATAAGTCTCAATCTTATATGTCTTACTGAAGTCATTAGTTTTATGTTTAATGAACTTATCATTTTTAAGTTGTGAATGAAGTGAGCCTAAAGTTTGAGAATATTTTGATATTTATATGATGATCATGGATTATGTTCTTATGTGACAAGATGTTAGTATTTATGAATATTTTTGTTGTCACATTTATTATTGTTATATATTTTCATTATGATATTACGCTTATTAAGTTATGAACTTGCTTAAGTATTATATCAATTCTTAGTCGGCCCATATTTAAATGTTCATGAGACATATTCGGAAGTCCATGAGTTTAAAACTCACATGTGTATTCTGAGAGCGTTACACATTTAAATATAACATAATATCATATTCATATTCATATATACATATATATATATATATATATATNGTTTAAAACTCACATGTGTATTCTGAGAGCGTTACACATTTAAATATAACATAATATCATATTCATATTCATATATACATATATATATATATATATATATGTATATATATATATATATAATTTAACCAAAAGAATATTGTGCAAACAAACATGAAATATCGTTTTCCTTCTTCGTTTGTGCTTCGAGGTCAATAGTTGAGTTATTAATAAATGAAATCAGTATTTCATAATTAATAAATCATTTGGAAGATAATGAGTCATCCCATTAATTTTTCCATAATATCAATGATAACGTCAACGTTACTCGTAAGAGAATCGAATTAATGTTCCAACAGAACCCCACTACATAAAGAGTAGACAATGTTATTTGATGTGCACATTTCATCTAATCCATCATTCGGTGACCATTATTGACAATGAATTTTAATGTTCTTATTTTTAATAGAAATTAATAACAACCAGATATTTATAGATTTATAATCTTATTTTTTCCATTTTCTACTTTACCTATGCTTATTATTATATATTTAAGTCTCTCCGAAAATATTAAAGTTATGTTTGGCTCCCCAAATCATGGTCTCTATAAAGGCACTGATCGATTCCTGATTATCGGTTACCCTGGGCAGCCACTTTTTCATCAATTTGATGGCTGAAAGTTTATTTTATTATGCATATTTTTTTTTAAAATAAGTATTAACATTGCACGGGATTATCTTTTTAGATTTAATGACATAAGTAATTAAAATTATATTTTTATAACGAAGCAAGTTTCTTTATCACATTAAGACATATTTGATGATTTATATATACCAATATTTTAAAATTTAATAAAAGAAATGACTTTTATGACCCTCATATCAAATACCCACTGAAAATACAAATTTATCATTGTTTATTATTATATACTTTTCAACCGAACATCAAATAACAATTCAAAAGTAAAAAAAAGTACCAAGAAAATCTAATTATGACACCCAAATACTATGTACATTAGCATTTCTTTCATTCGACATTTTTATGTTTAACCCGGATCAAACATTAATGTGTTCATGATTTGTCACTCCAATATAACGCGGGCGGGCGGAGAATGCATCATCAGTTTGCCCATCGCCATCAATAAAAGATTAGTTAGTACTATTACATCCAAAACGCATTCTTTGATAAAAAGTCATCGCATCTCTCTCTCTCTCCCCCCAATAGTTCCTGACATCACCTCAAGTACCTAAACTGCCACTGCTGCAACGGCAGACTCGATTTACGTTTTTTATGTGATATCTAAAAAACGTCAAACACATAACAATTCAACTTAGCATCATGTTTTATATTTTTCTCTAACATAAAGTTTTCTGATATCCTCTTGTTAAATTGAGTTAAGAATATTATTTTCGTTAATAAAGGATACATTTGGTATAAATGCAAAGAATTCTATAATAATAAAAAAATACAACTGATTAATTTAAATTTATTTGATAAGCTAGGAGAATATTGGTTGATTATAGTACTCCATATTTGAAACTCATAATATTTAGAGGGTAAACAAATTTTAAGATATATTCTTTGTATAAAAGTGCATTTATACATACATAAATACATAGATATATAATATATAATATAATATAATATAATATAATATAATATAATATAATATAATATAATATAATATAATGTAATATAATATAATATAATATAATATAATATAATATAATATAATATAATATAATATAATATATATAGACGTATTAACGTTCATACATAATTAGATGTAATCACAAACGCATAAAGATATATAAAATCCATAAAAAATATTTTACCTAAAATTCAAAATGTGGGTTCAGCATGTTTTTAATTATGTTCGTGATAGCAACGAATGCACAAAATTATGTATGCACGCTAATATTTTTCTCTCTCTCTCTCTGTAATATATATATATATATAT
>LTAE01004131.1:4219-21199 GCA_001647135.1 Pontederia paniculata | reverse complement strand
AACTTTCAGGATTTATACACCACACAAGCATCAAAGCTTTCAAATCTCGGCATACGAGAAATCATACTTAAATCCTGAAATCGTCAAACACAAGAAATCCATACGGAATCCAATCGGAAAACCGAAGCCGACATATCATGACAATAGCCCAAAAGATCATCACATCATTAACATAATCAATCAAGTAAGCTAAAGAAATGAATAATATGAACCACGACGATGTGATGTTGCTCTAGGTTTTTGGAAAGTCTCACTCACCTCGGATACGCTCGACCTCGCCGGGTCCCTCGCGTCAGAGTAAATCAGTAAATCGAGAACCTAAACAATATCTGACTAACTCCTATTAGTTACACTTACTTTTATACATGTATATAATCACGCATCTAATTATATCTTTTCTCATTTGGTCTTAATAATCATATACATTTTCAGATTTAAAACAATTATCACCATACGACTTAACTCGAATATTCTAGTTACTTTTTAGTTAGCAGAACATATTAGAGTTCATTCCTAATTCTGTTTGAACTTACTTTACATGCTTGTCGATATTACATATTCCTATACTCGTATGAAGGCTAGCTATGTTATAGATCCTATGGAAATAGCAACAACATATACATATTCATATACTATAATTTTCAGCATAACTTCATACAAACGATTGTCCATAATAAACATATTTATTCAAAATATATCATATTAGTCACTCGGTTTGGTTAAATTGAATTAGCCTACTAAATCGAATCAAACACCAAAAATCAGAAAAGAAGCAAGTTTAAATATTTTAACTTACTTATCATGATCCAATTTAACAACTCGAGTTAATTATCAGAATCAGCTTTAATAACTTAGATTAACTCTCTAGGTTAGATTTATAAATCATGTTATTCATAAAAAAAAATCAGATTAATTAATTGGCACTCCATCAAGTTCTAATCACTATCCTTTAACATATTTTATTCTAACACATGTCTACAAACATACCTATCCACTTATCATTCACATGGCAGTACACTTAGTTTTGTATATAACACATACAATCGCATACCTATGTAGGGTTGTAATTATTAAATGCTGACCTACAACTAAACCAATCTTTCTAAGTCACATTAATGAGTCATGTTAGATGTTAAACATCAGATTTATTACAATCACACACACAGCTGCTCATAACTACATTTATATGAAGTAACATGTATGCCAAGTTTATTAGATGCATTCTTACATTCCTAAGTATCAACTTCTAATAGCATGATTAACCACTAAACACAAATATAATACATCCGCCTATCAGCAGCAATATAAGGTGCGTGTTCGGCCATTGCTCACCTACGTATGAAGATGTATACTCCGGCTATGGCACCGATTGCTCCGATGGGTCACTGCTGCAATTTAAGCCCCAACGAATCAAGAAAAGCACAACTAAACCCTATCATTAACCCTTGCTAGATCTAATAATCAAATCAGTTGATACTCACCAGAAATCATAGAGAAGGATTAAAATCGCGATGTTTCTCCTCGCTATGACGGTGTCGTGTCTGCAGGGAACGAGAACTCGATGACATAGAAATCAGAAAAGGATATCGGAGAGGAACTACTACTCAATAAGTTGATGCTCACCGATAACAGAAGGCAACATCATCCACTCGTCTTCTCCGGCTCCAGTTATGAACGTGCACACAAGCTGCTCGTGATTGTCGTCCAAGAAAAAGGGAGAAACCAATACTCATCCGACCTCACATTCTTATCAAACTCAAATCAGCAATTCATGGCTACTCACCGATGATTAATCAAGGACGCAAAACACCACAGGCGAGCTCGCGGAATAACAAAATCATAATCGGCAAAGGCTCCTACACGAACCAGCAGAAAACAAATCAAATCCCGATTGAACATCACCGATAACTCGTTAACACAATTCTATACTCACCGACACGGGTTCAGCTATGAATCGTCGTCGAGGTCGCTGGATTCTCTCAGGTGTGAGCGTCCGTGTTGTCTCGACACCGAGCTGCGCACCTGCGAAATCACACCAATCAGATGCTGCCAATCAGTTTGCGTCGATGTGAAAGTCGCATTCCTACCGTTTGATGGACGCCGAGCTATCGGAATCGACGTCGCCGGAACCCCGCCGTCGCGAGCGTCCTAGTGACGGACGAAGGAGAGAAGAACGCGTGAGGGAGGTTACTGTAGCCGCCAGGAGAAGAGAAGGAAAGAAAAGGAAATAGGGCTTTTATAATACCTGTGGACACGTGACGGAAATCCGATGGTCTAATCCCTTTTTATTTATTTACTTATTTATTTACACCCTGTTCTGAGATTCAGGTGTGTACAAATTTCGAGGACGAAATTTTTGTTGTGGGTGTTATAGTTGTAAGCCCCGCACAAAACAAGCCCAAAAAGCCCAATGGCGGGCACGTAAATGTGTGGCTTTTGGAGTACAAATATTTAAGCCGCCGCCGCTGATGATGATGATGACGACGACGACGACCACGATGACGATGACCAAGGTTGTTAAGTTCGAGAGTTTAAGTATATTCGTTTTTTCTCTTGTAAACTCGTATCGTAAACTTGTAGAGTTTATGTTCCAAATAAATTAAATTATACAATAATTAATATGCATCTACAATATAAAATTATGTGCATATTTATGATCAAATATATAAAAATTAATATTTTACATTAATATGACATAAATATAAAGCAATAAAAATAAAAACTATTACTTCTAACTACTGAGTAACTAACAATTTTACAATTTACTAAGTTAAAAAAAGTAATGAAAGATAAAATTGCTCTAAAGTTTGTTTTAATAATTTCAAATCATAATATATTATCCGTGAACATCACTCGTAATTATTAATAAAGTTAGTTAAAATAAAATATTTATTATTTAAAAACATATTATACAAAATAAAGAGTCGTGTGTATTTATATAGAATCGTACAAACTCGTAAAATCGTATAAACTCTATAAGATTCTATAAGAGTTTACATAATTTCTAAAATTATTTTTTAGTAGAATCTAAGAGTTTAACTTATTTAAGAGTTTATGCCGACTTGACTCGTTTTGTTTATCCAAACTCTTAAACTCATCATAAGAGTTTAAGAGTTTGACTCGAGAGTTTGACAACCTTGACGATGACGACGTTGCATGTTTAATCTTATCTTTCAATAAAAAAAGAAACAAAGACAATAAAAAACGGACGAGATGTCACAAGATTATTCTGGTCCATTTTACTCTCAAACAAATTGGGTGTTGTCTGGTCCATTTTATAGTACATTTATGCATACATATATCTAATGTAAGTACAAATGTTCATATAATTGATAGAGACGAATGAAGTATTCTTTTATATATGATCTCAATTTAAGTACATATACATTCAGTTAATTGGTCACTTTATTCATGTCAACTAATTAGACACATACATTGGTGCGTAGCCTTTCCATCTACGTAAACTATTGTTTTTAGGGTAAAACTTTTCACTTGATTTGTTGGACAAACCTTCTTGTCCGTAGAACTGAAACGAACTTTTCAATTTGTTGGAATTTTTTACATCTACCACCATTGTTATCTTTTAATCAACAAATTATTCGGCCTCCCTAAAAGTTCAACTTAAAATGATTTGCAAAATATTTAATATATACTTCATTTTTAACATCTATGAACTAGATATTAATTAATTCCAACTTCTGTTCGTTCAACTTTAATTGCATGAAATTTAAATTTAAAGGAATTGAATAATTTTTATATTTATGTTTTAACAGTACAAGCAAATAACAACCTTTATCTCAGATTATTGAATCTACCATTTTAAATATTTAGAGGTTGTTTGATGAGAATAACTCAAAATAAAGCTCAAATTAATTCACGTTGATAAAATAAAACATGTTAAAAAATATTGGTACCCATCAAATAAATAATTGAAAAAGTTGCTTTGAAATTTGAAAAAATCTTGCTTAATTATTTTTGCCACCCAGATGAATATGATGAGCTCGCTGCCACTTTATCATTATGGAAAGATTTTATATTTTTGTTCACGCTTAATACAAACACAACCAATTTTTGCATTCAAGAATAGATTTTAATGAATAACAAATTTATTAGAATTATAATTCTAATTCCTATAATAATAAACCTCTAACTAAAGATGTAGCACCCTCAATTTTGGAATAAATAATAAAAGAACAAAAATAAGATAAGATAAGATAATATATGTTTAAGATTAGAAAAAATATATATATGTATGTGTTAAAGTCAAATTATTATTTTAATATATTTTAGTTAACTTAATATTCTTAATCTTATATAATTAGTTCTCAAGAAATTTATTTCCTTATAAATAAGACTCAATCCTTCATCTCTTTTTATAACATCTCTCTCTCTCATCATGGCGTCAGATCATCATGAAAGAGAAGATGTAAAAAAAAAAGATTCATCGTGAAGGAGGAGCGAGAAGAAGAATCTGGAGTAAGAAATGAGGAGAATATAGTTAAATTGCATACTATGTAAATAAGGGGATCAACTTTAGGATTTCCTATATTTGTAAACCCTAAAGGAATTTATGAATAGGATTGATGATTAATATTGTCCGTGCATTGAGTTTATAATTGTTCTTCCAAATAATGGGTTTTCTGCTTTAATCGATTATCGAGATGGAGACAACATTGCAACTTCCATGCCATCAGAGGTCCGAAACAGATTGCGTCTGTCATGATGTCATTCCTGACGTGGTCCGCGTTCCTTAGACGACATCAGAGCGAAGAAGGAAAGTGGATCGGGTGGCTCTCCGACATGGAATGTGTTCATTAGTATTGAAGATGATGCAATGTAAAAAACCTAACCCCAAAAATGGAACGTATTACCTTGAAATGGATTGTGTTGCCTCCAACACGGGGTGTGTTACCCTAATACTTATAAGTAATTGGAACAAACACGGGTCATGTCAACATGAAACGAGACCGCACATTGTCATAACTCTATAGTATGCGACATGGATTGTGTTAACGCTTGACACGGATCGTGTCCTGCCAACATAGAAGCGCAAATAGACCCCTAAAAAATGAACCACGTCTAATCCCGATGTGGGTCATGTTTTCCTTATATATGATAAATAGAAATTATATTATTATGATTTATTGTATGCGCTTGATTTGATGATTTTCTGTAGTATAGAAAGAAGATTATGTTCAACGGTTAATAGGGTTTAAAATGAATAATGCATGTGAATCCATGAAGAGTTAGATTTGGTTCCAGGTGAATTATTAACACGGACCTCAAATGTGAGAGAATTGGGTTCCTTATAAATAATTGTTTATGGGTTCTGTCTATGGGTTCCTTCAAAAATAGTTGTCAATAATTTCAAGGATTATTGTTTATTGATTCTCAAGTCTAACTAGCTTTAGTGGCATCGGGACTAAAACAAATGACCTTCATGATTGGTGAATCCTCTCTATTGATTTTCTGATTGAATAACTTAAGACAAGATAAATAGAAAAGAATGAAGTGGTTGTAAGTAATGTATTGATCAGGCTTGAACATATTGAATACTGAGAATAATGAGCATCATGATATCATGGTACGATTGATGTTCTTATCATTAATGGGTCAATGCAAACGATAGGAAAGATGCAAATTAAAAGATTAAATTGTGCAAGAACATATTGAGCATGACATAATGAGTATTGTATTACCACGATGCAATCAATGTTCTTGCCATGGATTAACTAATGATATTATAAGGAAAGATGTGAAGTAATGAAAAATATTTAGTAAATCTACTATTTATGATTATGACCTTATGGTAGAACATAGTTTTCTATTTATGTCTTAGCTCATACGAGAATTGCTCTCGTACATTTGATCCTGTAGATAAATAGGATTCTCAATAAATGGTGATGATATAATGATAGCGTGATGATGTTCATGTTGAGGTGGCTTGCACATGCCATAAGTCATAATTATAGTTTAAGTATTAGCTTCTGCAATGACATATTTATTATGTTGATCAGTCAATTGGTCAAAAATCAAGTCAAAGATGTAAGTTGGTGTTCTTCTGGGGCGTCACCGTGAGATATTAAAGGCTAATGTAGAAACTCTCTTGATGTCCCAATGTGTATAAAGTTCCATATGCAAAATCTCATAAATAATTATCTTGCCATTAAGAAAAAATTTAAATAAGGTCTTGAATATGGGCAAGATTATATGTTTATGAATAGGTGGAAGATCATTGAATGACATATGGATGACAGACTATTTGGTTTTCTTCTTGCAAATATGGGTCATCGTGATATTGATATTCATGTAATTGAATTTATTCATGAAGAGTATGATTTGATTTTCGATGAATTGTTAATACATATCTCAGATGTGGGGTAATTAAGTTCCTTTTGAAATAATTATTTATGTGTTCCTTCGAGAACAAATGTTTACGAGTTCCTTCAAGAATAATTATCAACCCATTCAAGGATTGTTGTTTATTTATTCTTAGGCCTAGTTAATCTTAATGGTATTGAGACTAAAATCAATGAACTTCATGATTGATAAAAAATCCACTATTGATTGTAATAATTGAACAACTTAGGATAAAAAAAATAAAAAAAGAACAAAATGATCTTAGGTAAGATATTGAACGGCTTGAACATATTAAATACTAAGAATAATCGACATCATGATATCATGGTGCAATTGATATTCTTGCTATTAAGAGAGCAATGATAATAAAAGGAAAGATGCAAAGTAAAAAATTAAATTGGGCAAGAATATATTTAACATGATATAATGAGCATTGTATTATCATGATGTGATTGATGTTCTTGTGATGAAATAATTATAATATTGTAAAGAAAGTTGTGAAACAATGAAAAAGTATAGTAAATTATTTTTAAACTATTATTACCTCATTATATTTTTATTTTTTCTTATTAAATTATTTTTAGTTAAAATTTAGCAAAATATTTTATTTTACTATACATAAGATTAACATTATATATTTATTAAGATTGATAAAAAAAACTTATATTATGTTAGATATATCGTTAATGAAAAAGATTATAACAATTTTTATGTTCAATTAAATTATTTATCTAATAATAATAAATTTATTTTTCGATAAAGATTCATTCAAATGTTCATGAAATTCGATATTTTTAATTCACTCAAATATGATTAGAATTAACCCTGTCGAATTAGCTGTCTTCCAACCATGACTACATAAAAAATGGAAGGTGTAGCTAGTGGTGGAATATACTTTTTTGTATTTAACGATAGAGGGAAGAAGCGCTTTTTTTTTATTCAAATATGCTTTAAGTTTAAGTTTTTTATATGTCAAAAAAATTTATTCATTCACTATATGACGATATGTGATATAAATTAATTAGAATAAAATTCAAAAAATTATGATGATAATAAAAAAAATTGAATGTCTTTTTTCTTCCATTAACGTTTTAGGGGCTTATTAACTCTGATTAGTAAAATCTTAATTGAAAGTTTTAATTGGATTTAATTTGCTTAGCCACTGAAGAACACATCTTCGACATTGATTTGATTTAATACATTAAGAGTACATTATTTATTAATAATAATAATAATAATAATAATAATAATAATAATAATAATAATAATAATAATAATAATAATAATAATAATAATAATAATAATAATAATAATAATAATAATAATAATAATAATAATAATAATAATAATAATAATAGAAAAAAATGGAGATGCTACCTACTTAAGTAGGTAAATCGTACTATTTATCGTGTCCAATATAAGATATTAAATTTATGATGAATATAAGATTTTTTTTAAATAATTTATTATAAATTATTAAATTTATCGTACATTTAATATTTTATGATTGATAAAATAATTAGTACAATATTACCTATTTAAGTAGGTAGCATCTCTATTGAATTCATAATAATAATAATAATTAAAATGATTATTTTTCTCAAAATGATTTAACATTTTCTTATATTTTCTAATTCTAAAAGGAATTGCTTGAGTTCTTTTTCTATATGCTATATATATAATAAAAAAAATAGAGGAGAATAGTACTTTGTATTGCCATCCCATGATCCTAATCATTAAATATTAAATCAATGATCAGATTCAAATTTATATTTTTAACTTATTATATTAGAAATATATATTAAAAAAGTTATATCTTCTCAAAATATTTTCTTAACGAAATAATCACTGCAATTAAATGACCTAATTGCAAAAAGAAACAAATATTAAAGTACCTCTAATTCTGATTAGCAGCAACGGGTTGAAGCAATTATGACAAAAGATTCGGACTAATGGCATATTCAGTAATTCTAAAGAAAGATGAGGGCTTTTCTGCTCCTTTGCCTTATTTTCCTTTTGCTACATCATTCATTTTATTTTACTCTTTTCTTCCTCACTCATTTCAGCATTTCCTACGAATCTTTTTTTTTTCTCCAAAAGTAGAAATAAAATCTGCAAAGAAAAGGTAACAAATTATTTTTTAAAAAATCTTCGGTCCGTTTGCTGAACTCGTCTTCATGTTGCAATTATTCGATTAATTTGCGGAATCTTTTATCGTCTCCTTTGATTCGGCGTTTGAATCCTGCTCGCTTCTTTTTTGAATTCTGATTTGTTGTTTTATTTCGAAATCTCACAAACGCTTATG
This sequence comes from Pontederia paniculata, assembly GCA_001647135.1. Lineage (NCBI taxonomy): Eukaryota > Viridiplantae > Streptophyta > Magnoliopsida > Commelinales > Pontederiaceae > Pontederia > Pontederia paniculata. The sequence continues at coordinate 12,534 of LTAE01004131.1, read as the reverse complement.
TTTCTCGCTGTTGAGGTAAATCCGCTGCTTCAGATGTCCATATTTTGGAAAAAAAATCGTCTTTTTTTTCTTGGATTCTGATGTCGTGTTTGTGTGAATTCTGGAGGATTGCAGTGGAAGGGCAGCAATCATGGGTAGTATTGTTTCTTCGATTCTCTTCTTCCTTTCTTTATTTAGGACTGGTTGATTTTTCTAGTATTTATTGTTTTTTGTATTATTTTGTCGATATCTTGCTTGTTCTTTGAAGGATTGTGGATTAATTTTTACTCTTGATTCCTATCAGTATAAAATCTGGTGGTTTAGCTTGGAAGAGCAATAAACATGAGCTTGTTTCATATATCTTTTTTCGAACTTTCTCCTTGCTTTACACGAAAATATAATCGAAATTTCTAGTTAGCTTGATTGCCAAAGATATATTTTTGTTGCCCTTTCGTATTCATATGATCTTTGAAGGATTCAATTATGTGAACAGCACTGATGTACCTGCTGTTCTTTATATTCTGATTGCTTAGCTTTATTGAAAGAGATTTAATTCTGAGTTGACTATTGGCTGTGTTTTTGGATTTGTTTTGTACGCCCTGCTTCTTTTCTATAGATTCTTGTGGTGATTTTTTTGTGTGTTTGTGTGAGAATAGATCAGAAAGTTGTTCTTGTTTATTGTTTCACATAGCTTTCGATTGGTTGTTGATTTCCTATCATTGATTTGGTCATGGTAGGATTGCCTGGTTGGAAGAGGTGTAATCTACCTAATTTTCTTTCGAATTCTCAAAAAAAAAAAACAAATTATTTTTTCTTCTTTTGATTAGGTTGTTCATTTATGGAAACAGAATATTAGTATCACAAACAAAAGGGGTAAGATAGAAAATGAATGGATGTATTGTAGTTGTTTGTTTTATTGTGTGCTTGCTTTTCTCTTGCTTTCATGCCCTTCTTCTAAAATGGTAAAAATCTTCATTTTGCTTAGCTATTTTTAAATTCTTGTGCATTCTTGAGTTCAGTTTTTTTTTCTTCTTAGTGCATCTTTTATCATGTGGCCATCTCTAGATTGGTGCTATCATAGTATTGGGTTATGTTAAAATCTCAATTAGTTTCTACTCAGAAATTCCATGACTTCAGTAAATGAGTAGTTTAGTAGGATTTAGATTCTGTGATCAGTTATCAGAACTGAGAATTTTAATGTACTTTGTCCCCTTTTTTTATACTCACGGTGGAATACACTAATCGTTTTCTTTATTTCTAACTTAGGGAACTTGGATCCTCTATGCCGTCCGAGAGTTTAGAACAAAAGTCTTTAATTTAGATATTTTTGTCTCTGGAGCCACATAAGAACTTCACAGATGCAAAAGTTATTTTCTTTTCGGTCCATGGTGCCAAACAATTCAAGTAGCAATCCTGTGCCTCTAGCACATACATATGCTGATAATGATATGGTGTTTTGGGACAAAACATTGGCTAACAATGAGAGGGTTCCTGATGAGGGGTTTCAGATATTTGCTCAAAGTCTGAAAGATTCTACTCTCAAATCACACAGTCACTTCAATGAAGGAGAGAGTTCTTCTAATTTGGTTCATCGAAGAATCCTTTCATTTTCGACTCATGCCACTAATGGTGATTTACCTGAATGTAAACTCAGTTCTTTCAGCGATAGGAGTAGATCACCATCCAGTTGTGGTGACTCGCCACATCATGCAGCTGTTTTCCATATGCAGTGAGTTGATTAGTCCAATTATTTTCTCAGATTGCCTTTGCTCTTTCTCCAATTTTACCTTATGTGATCCTTGTAAAGTGGAACTTGTTGGAGTTATAGAATAGTTACTTATATTGTCTACTTATGCCAAGAATTTCAAATGCTGAAGGTTAATTTTTGAGGGGACGTGTTATAATTATATAATAAGTTTCTCAAATTACTGGAAATTCTGATTTATTTTTTTATATGTAGATTGTCAAACTAAACGTATATCTTATTTATTCTGATAACATTCTTTCCTCTGGTTATTAAGTATGTTATAAAATGTGCACAGGCAAGAACACAAAATGCTTTTGTTCTATTAGACAGAACATACATTTATCTGAATAAATAAAATAGCTGAAACATAAACCAAGTATATTTAAAACTTGTGTTTGTTGTCTTCTTATGTTAGAATAATGCAGTATTCTAGTATGCAAATTAGCTTGCTGTTAGATTATGGTCTATTTTTTTAAGATAATAGAACACGTCTTTCTAATTGTGGTGGTATTTTTTCAGCGCTGTTCTGTCAATCCTGATAATACCACAGGGTTTGCATTTGAAAGAAAGCAAGAGCATGGGAAGCAAATGTTTAATTTATAAAAAAAACAAGAGTATGTGAAGCAAATGTTACTTTAAAGAAAAGAGTATGTGAATCAGTGTTTAATTTAAAAAAAAACATTAGAATATTGGTTTTATTTTATGCTAATATGCCTGATTTCCATATCATTTAATATTTCACGATTTGCTTCCCACTTGTTCCAAACTCCCCACCTCCTCCTTTGAGTAGATACCCACTAAACAATATTGGGGAATTCCTTGTGATGATTCATGATGACAGTCTGCTTCCTAGATTGATGTTTGTAGGTGATAATTCTATCATTTACTTTTTGAGAAAGCTGGAGTAGAAGGGACTTACAAGAACTCAGCTGATTCCCTTGGATTTTATTATCCTTCCTTTATTGTAGATGCTATCCATTTACCCCAGAGAGATACACCAGATCTGAAAGAGACAGTCTGATTGCATTTCCACATTCACAAGCTACTGAAAAACTGGATTCTCCTAAATCATCAAGAAGCTGCCAATTCTCAACAGGAAGTTCACCTAACAGCTCTCCAATCCGATTAAGATGCAGGGCATCTCATTTACCACAGTTGGAAAGAAATAAAGTACTGGATCAATATATTGACAGAGAGAATATGGACATTAAATCCAAATCAAATTCGAGGAAGAAATCATTTGAAACTAGAGGTGATTATTGCTTGGAAAATAACGAAGCATTTCCAAGAAGGGCACCACGAGCTCATTCAACAGATCCAGGTTCACCAACATGCAGTAGAGAAGACCTCATAACAAATTCATTTGGGGAGGATAAAGATTCATACAACTATGCCTCTAAACAGGAAAACCGAAGAGATGATCAAAAACCCATATCACCGCCAAGGCATGCTAAGAAAATAATTGTGAAACCGATGCACACATTGCATGGAAAAATAGCATTAGGCACACATGATTATGATCTAGAAACCGGTAGCACTATTGAGGATATTTATGTGGACTCATCTCAATCACTTCCTAATTATTCAGATGAGATTGCCGAAAATTATTATACTGATCAATATACAAATTATAAAAAATCTCATTTTAACAATACTGAGAACTTCTTACAAATTCAAACCCAAGATGAATTCCTTGACAATGAAGATGACCAAATGACATGTTCTGGGCAATTAAATACAGACGAACTGCTTCTTAAAAGATTGAAGGATGTAGACAAGACAATCAAGCTCTTCTCAGATGATGAATTGGAGCCAGAAGAAAGTAATGGAAATGGTTCAAACTTATCATCGTTGTTGCAGATGATTAGAACTATTAACAGAGAAAGGAAATTCTTGGCACTAGAGTTGTCATCGCAGATGAAACACCGACTTGCAGAAAGATCAGCGGCCAAAGAGCATTTTAGATTAGCTAAGCTGGAGCTGGATACTCGAACTAGGAGACTGGAAAAGGAGAAGAATGAACTTCAGTTTAGTTTGGAGAAAGAACTGGACAGAAGGTCGAGCATTTGGTCCATGAACCTTGAAAAATTTAAGTCTGATGAACAAAGGCTTCGGGAACGGGTGATAGAGCTCGCTGAGCAAAATGTATCTCTTCAGAGGGAAGTTTCTTCTCTCAAAGGAATTGAAGAAGATGTCAGAAATAAGAATGTAAATTCTGAAATGCAGCTAAAAGATATGAAAGGTAATCTGGAGCAAGTGAGAACAGAGAATCAGAGTCTTCAGCAACTGATGTCAAAGCTAGAGGATAAATTAAATGGTTTAGAAGAGGAGAAGAACTGTATTAGAAAAATTTTTGGCGAGAAGGACAGGGAGAATAAGGAGTTTCATAAACTGGTTGTGAGGTTGCAAAGAATCTGCAATGAACAGGATAAGACTATTAGTGGCTTGAGACAGGGATTTAGCAGTGAATTAGAAAAGGATGACCATGTAAGCAGGTTGCAGATGGAACAACTAAGGTTGACAGGTGTTGAACGTAACCTTAGGAGAGAAGTGGACTCATGCAAGCAAGAACTAAAGTTACTCAGGCATGAAAATATTGGCCTGTTAAGTCGACTTCAAGCTGCTGGAAATGGCTCTCTGCTGTCATCCATTAAGCTAGACGAGGAGTTCCGCACCCGAATAGATTACTTGCAGACACAGGGTTTATCTTTGCTGACTGACATTAGTCACTTGAATGTTGAACTTCTAGAAATCATAAAGCACAAGCAAGTTGAACACGGACAAGAGACTCCAAATCTCTTGAATGGATACTCTGTTTTTGATTTCACTATCAAAAGCCAGAGTTTAAGGAGACAGTATGAAAATTATAAAAAGAGTTTGCAAAATATACGAACAATTTTGGATGAGAAGTTCAGTTTAGCAACAATTTTGGCCGGAGAAAGTGGTGCTGCAAAGCAATCAGAGGTACATTTTTAATTTCCTATTTCTCTTAATATGAGTAAAATTGTCATTTGTGATCTTGATGTCAAGAATATGTTTTCTCCATATTATTTATCACTGGAGGTTTGAAATGTTAAACATGTGAGTTATCATACAATGTGTATGTTTAGTATTCTGTTTATCATACAGAATGTTATGTATTTTTGTATCTATGTGACTTCATGATTGTCACTTTTGTCTGCACTCTTTTTTGGTTCTCTTGCTTTGTATTCATTAAAACACTAACAATATTTTCTATATTCTTATTCATTTTATTGTGTAGGATAAGTTAGAATTTGAACTCAAGTCAGAGATTATATTGAGTAGAGTGCTGCGAGAGAAACTATGCTCCAAGGAAGGGGAACTTGAGAACCTACAGGCTGAGTTGGCTTCTTCACTTCGAGTGCATGATGTTATGCAGACAGAGATTCAGAGGCTGCAGGATGAAGTATCCTATCTTACTCATAAAATAAAAGACATGGAGATTCAGGTGAAATACCTCTGCTTCTACCATATTCTGTGTTAATGAATATTTTAAGTACATGTTAGAAACCTATAAGGACTTAGTGCTGTCAATATACCGGCATGGTGCATGGTCAAAGATTTCACATCAGATGCTGTCTGGCATATATGGTTCCTTGATTATATTCTCCTTTGCCTTCTTCTCAACCTTGGCTAGGATACTGCATCTCTAGTAAAGTCATGTCGTTTAATTCTTTATTGTGTTTGTATCATATTTGCTTTTATACATATATATTTTTTGTAATGTCGTGTGAGTTGGTAGCCATGCTCTGATATTTCATTTTTAAAATATCTAATCCAATGATACTTTGGAAAATCCTCTAACATGTAAGGTGCCAGTGGTTGTTTGTACTTGACCTATATATTTATGATTTCTATCTAATGTTCAAACAGCTTGAAAAACAGTTTTGTTTTCTTGCTACAAACATGAAAACTTGGTGCTTGCGGTATACATTTTAATCTTATAGCATGACATATTGAATTGTTCTATCGAACTTTTCGTGGAATTTGTGAAACTTTATGCTTCTGCATTTTGTTTATTCTAAATGTTGATTACGTATCTTGTGTCCTATCCTGAAGAGTTGTTGATAACTGTAAACAGATGCTGCGGAAAGATGAAAGTATCAAAAAGCTCCAACATGATCATCAAGAACGCTCAAAGGAGTTGACTGCATCCCAGAGTATACTTATGAAGGTATCTGAGGAGAGAAATTGTATGTGGGAGGAAGTTAAAGATTCGAGAGAGAAAATTATGCTTTTGAATCATGAAGTTCTCTCTCTTCAAAAGAAGATTGATGACCTTGATGAAGACATTCTAACCAAGGAGGGACAGATAGCTATTTTAAAAGATAGCATAGACAAGCCATTTGACATCATTGACAGTCCTACACTGGTGAAACAATTTTCCGTTGAATGAGTAACTACAAGATGAAGGTTTTGTTGTACTTTCAACTTATCCAGTAAGTCTATTGTTAACTTTTCCCCATGGATTCTTTATTGTGCTAGATGGGAATATTTCCATTTTTAGTTTCTTTAATTGCTAAAATGATCTTCAATGAATAGAGTGATTTCTTATTTGTGTACATAGTATGTGGAATTGCACATATATAGGATTCTATTTTGTTGTACCAGAGAAAAGCCCTTATGCTAACCTATAGTTCAAAAGAAGTTCGGTCTTTCAGTTTGTTCTTGATTAGATAAATCTAATAGAATATTGATGGAGATAAGTTACAGGGACTTGAAAGCCTTAACTTTTTAGATGTAGCCTGAATTTTGTTTCTACAAAAGTAGGAAAAGTATATCAAATATAGTATTAAGCACCGCATTGTCCAGAACCTCTTTAGGTTGTACAGCTGGCAAGGGGTGGATTTTCTTTTCTTGTGATGACATGGACAAATCAAAACATTATGAGAGGGAGTTGGAGTTATTTGTTAGTGAAGATTATCAGAGGAGAATGGAAAAAGTATCCCTTTTTTTTGTCATGTGCATTGTGTTTTGTGAGGTTACCTGACTCCTGTGTTCTGATTTTCTGTATCCTATGGCGTATATGAGTTGATTATTATGTCTATAGAATTGCATTGATATTTGTAGTTCTAATATCAATTACTCAAAGATAGCGTGATATAATTGGTTAGTGATAAATTTGAGTGATAATGCTCAAGTCCTTTGAGTAGTAATCATTGTTCGTTTATGGAGTCAACCATGCATAAATAGTTACTCCTATTTTTGCAGGTTTCATCTGATTTCCGGTGTTACATGACTAGCTTTCTTGCTGTGAGAATCTTCTCTTTCTGATGTTGATTGTCGATCATGTTGGTTGAAGAATCATCAATCAATGTGGTTTTTATATGAAATGTAAAGCACATTACTTATGCTGCTGGGATTATTAGGTCGGTGCCCATCATCGGTTATTCTTCGATGGCAGAATTTGTTTCAGAAGTATCCAAAGGTCAAGGTGTTTGACTTCTGATACAGGAAATAGGAGGTGGCTTCTCTTTATTTCAATGTACATGTCACAATTCTTATAGGAGGAATTATATTCCAATTTGACTTTCATTTCACTTTTTTTCGTTCTATTTAGTAACAGATAAAAAGCATAGAAAGAAACACATCGATAGCATCTGAATTGTTAATGTTGTGTTTCCTTAAAATGCGTTAGCATTTTTCTGATTCTACATTCATTTGAAGACTTTGCTCAAAGGTGGATGTCTTCGTTGTTGCCCTTTTAGGAGCTTCATGTGGATGTTAATTGAAATGCACACCCAGATTGGGAATGCAATTAGGTGTGGTGTCTTTGTAATTTGCATCCTACTATCTATTCTTCTTCGAGTTGTAACTGTCATATATGTTATCTAATCATTCTTTACATAAAATTATACATAGCCATGCATATTCTAATGCTCTCCATCTAATACTATCTTGTCTCCTCTTGCCAACCATCGTCAATGTGGTTGCTTAGTGCATACCTTCTAGAAAAAAAAATTTTGATATCTTTGTGGTCATTCAAAATAGAGTTAATTGAACATTCAAAATGACTTGTTAGAGGTAACAACACAGGTTTTAGGACTACAAGAATATGAAATATGAGGCCGTAATTTTTCACAATGGCCTCTCGAGGAAATCCTGGAACTAGTATTTTCTTTTTACTTTCATGTGAATTTAATTGTTTGATACTGTTTTTGTGGCGAGAAAAACGTTTGATGCTATTATTTCATCATTGATTCTACGTATATTAGAAGTAAATTGTCGTGTAAACTCATTTTTAGATTTTCATGCGTAAATATAACATATTTAGTAATTTTATTTTTTTAAACAATTCACTCTTTAATCATTTATATTGTATTCAGATTATTAATAATTTTGAATGTTTACAAATATAAAAGGTTTACATGCTAACGAATTGATCTTATAGAATTACCAAGAAATTCTTTGATTACCAAGAAATTACCAAGATGATTATTCATCTGCTTCTCCCGCGTAAATTACAATACAACTCACTTTTTCTCACACTCACATTTACATGTAGGTTTGTTAATGTGAATTATAAATATATATATATATATATATATATATATATATATATATATAT